>CM019829.1:40324338-40473162 GCA_009763385.1 Coix lacryma-jobi var. lacryma-jobi
AAAATTTGAATTTTAAGTCTTCGACCATATAAAAAACCGCCAAATGAAGGGATGGCCTATACAAAAGATGTGGATAATATTGCTAACTACAACTTTGGTACTCAACACTTCGTCATTAGAGGTCATTTAGTGTCCCAAATTTCATCTGCGAGCTGTCAACCTTTAAAATTCCTAGAACTTAAAAAAAAAATCAGTAATTCAATAGTTTTTTCAAAAAATCCTAATTTTTGGTGTGGTGATATGTTTTGGAATCCTAAACTCCAGGAAAAAATATGAAATGATTTCAACAAAGTGGCATCATAGATGCTTCACAAATGGGCACATCACTTATAGAGTTTAAATGAGTTCTGTGAAAGATTCGAGTAGATACGAGCAATGTGTGATACGACAGTATCAAATGAATAAATGAACAAAACAATAGTTGTAGATCATGTTGTCCCCTTGAACTTTGGTATTCAAAACATTTTCTTAAGAGACACTTTTAAACCCCTTAGCGGCACAAAACTCTCTCAAAATTTGAATTTCAAATCTTTGACCATATAAAAAGGTACCAAATGAAGGGATGGCCTATACAAAAGATGTGCATGATGTTGCTACCTACAACTTTGGTACTCAACACTTCCTCACTAGAGGTCATTTATTGTCCCAAATTTCATCTGCGAGCTGCCGGGCTTTAAAATTCCTAGAACTTAAAAAAATTCAGTAATTCAATTGTTTTTCAAAAAACCCTAAATTTTGGTGTGGTGACATGTTTTGGACTCCTAAACTCCAGGAAAAAAAATATGAAACAATTTCAACAAAGTGGCATCATAGATGCTTCACAAGTGGGCACATCTCTTATAGAGCTTAAGTGGGTTCTGTGAAAGATTCGAGTAGATGTGACCAATGTGTGCTACGATATTGTCAAATGAAGGAATGAACAAAACAAAAGTTGTAGATCATGTTGTCCTCTTGAACTTTGGTATTCAAAACGTTTTCATAAGAGACACTTTTAAACCCCTTAGCGGCACAAAACTCTCTCAAAATTTAAAAAATTTAAATTTTAAGTCTTTGACCATATAAAAAATCACCAAATGAAGGGATAGCCTATACAAAAGATGTGCATAATATTTCTACCTACAACGTTGGTACTCAACACTTCCTCATTAAAGGTCATTTAGTCCCCTAAATTTTAAATTTTATCTGTGAGCTGTCGGGCTTTAAAATTCCTAGAACTTTAAAAAAATCAGTCATTCAATAGTTTTTTCAAATAATCCTAAATTTTGGTGTGGTGACATATTTTGGACTCCTAAACTCCAAGAAAAAATATGAAATGATTTCAACAAAGTGGCATCATAGATGCTTCACAAGTGAGCACATCTCTTATAGAGTTTAAGTGGGTTCTGTGAAAGATTCGAGTAGATATGAACAATGTGTGCTACGACAGTGTCAAATGAAGGAATGAACAAAACAAAAGTTGTAGATAATGTTGTCCCCTTGAACTTTGGTATTCAAAACATTTTCATAAGAGACACTTTTAAACCCCTTAGCGGCACAAAACTCTCTCAAAATTTGAATTTCAAATCTTTGACTATATAAAAAAGCGCCAAATGAAGGGATGGCCTATACAAAAGATGTGCATAATGTTGCTACCTACAACTTTGGTACTCAACACTTCCTCACTAGAGGTCATTTAGTGTCCCAAATTTCATCTTCGAGCTGTCGGGCTTTAAAATTCCTAGAACTTAAAAAAATTCAGTAATTTAATAGTTTTTCAAAAAAAAATCCTAAATTTTGGTGTGGTGACATGTTTTGGACTCCTAAACTCCAGGAAAAAATATGAAACGATTTCAACAAAGTGGCATCATAGATGCTTCACAAGTGGACATCTCTTATAGAGTTTAAATGAGTTCTATAAAAGATTCAAGTAGATGTGAGCAATGTGTGCTACGATAGTGTCAAATAAAGGAATGAGCAAAACAAAAGTTGTAGATCATATTGTCCCCTTGAACTTTGGTATTCAAAACGTTTTCATAAGAGACACTTTTAAACCCCGTAGCGACACAAAACTCACTCAAAATTTAAATTTCTAATCTTTGACCATATAAAAAAGTGCCAAATGAAGGGATGGCCTATACAAAACATGTGCATGATGTTTCTACCTACAACTTTGGTACTCAACACTTCCTCATTAGAAGTCATTTAGTGTCCCAAATTTCATTTGCGAGCTGTTGGGCTTTAAAATTTCTAGAACTTTTTTTAAAAAAATCAGTAATTCAATAGTTTTTCAAAAAATCATAAAATTTAGTGTGGTGACATGTTTTGGACTCCTAAACTTCAGGAAAAATATGAAACGATTTCAACAAAATGGCATTGTAGATGCTTCACAAGTGGGCACATCTCTTATGGGGTTTATGTGAGATTTGTGAAAGAACATGTAAGGGCGGTTGGTCATTGAACCGCCCTTATAAATGATCCCACTGTAGGAGGAGCCCAAGGCCTCTCAACCTTTTTTCTCGGGCGGAAGAGTGTGTCCCGTAGTGGAAGAAGGGTGACTATAAGCTTTATTCGGATGTCCACTGTAAGGACAGCTGGTGATTGAGCCGCCCCTACAGTGGAGCACTGTAGGAGCGGCTTAATCACCAGCCGCCCCTACAGTGATGTGCCACTATAAGAGCGGCTGGTGATTGAACCGCCCTTACAGTGCACCACTATAAGGGCGGTTCAATCACCAGCCGCCCCTACAGTATTTTGTAGGGGCGGCTGGTAACGATGAGCACCAATATGACCACTGTAAGTGCGGCTCCAACACCAACCGTCCCTACAATGAAAAGGGCCTCGTACTTACAGAGCCTTTTTAGGTAGTGATTGAAGCAAGCAACAAGAATAGAGCAGAAGAGAAGATGACTGAAATTCAACAAAGTTTGGCTGATAAAAAAATTGAAGCAGCCAAGCTTACTATAACGAAGCAGCTCATGAACAAACTAAGTGCAAAATGTTAGAAACTTACACACAACAGCTGCTTGCACCTACACTGATCAGCTTTCTGCAGATGCTTTGTCTGAGGGAAAGTTGGCACTAGAAAGCTTGAGACTTGCTTTATTTCGTAAGGTGGTCAACCCTTCTTGAATTGTTATTTTCATTGCCGGGGACTATTAACTCGTGGACTTATAATTCTCTGGAATTAATTGTGCAGTAACAAGTGGGTGCATACAAATGTGACCATGCAAGTAATTTCATGAGGTAACTAAAATTCTTTTAATTCCTGTGATTAGTGCTATTTTTAATTTATGTGATGAGTGCTATATTTTAAATTCCTGTCTACTAATTTTTGCATGCAAGTGTAAACTCTGTCCACTAGTTTTCAAAAGTACTTGAGACGCCCCACGGTCCAAGATGTAGAAAGATTGTTGGAGATCGGTGGGCGTCGTGGTTTTCCTGGCATGATAGAGAGCATGATTGTATGCATTGGCACTGTGAAAAATGTCCCTATTCATGGAAGGGACATTATACGTGTGGTGATCATGGTGTACCAACCATCATTCTAGAGGTTGTTGCTTCTCATGATCGATGGGTATGACATGCTTTCTTTGGAGTGGCGGGATCCAATAATGACATCAATGTGTTGAATCAATCTACTTTGTTCGTTGATCAGTTAAGAGAAGAAGTTCCCCAGGTAGAGTACTATGTGAATGGAAGGAAATACACCAAAGCTTATTATCCAGAGTGGGCTATTTTTGTTAAGTCTATACGTGCACAACAATCAGTTGAGCACAAGTTGTTTTCAGAACATCAAGAGGGGACAAGAAAAGATGTTGAATGTGTATTTGAGATTTTGCAATCTCGTTTTTGCATTTTGCGTCGGCCGACACGTCTATATGAGCAAGGGGACCTCGAGGATACCATGTTAGCTTGTATAATTCTTCACAACGTGATAATTGAGGATGAGAAGGATATAGAGGATGAGTCATTTGACTTGAACGAGGATGCAACCACATCGACTCTTCAAGTACCTACAATCTGTCAAGGACATGACCCAGTGATGGAAGAATTACTACAAAGAAATGCAGATATTCGTGATCGTCAAGCTCACAAGCAACTTCAATCTGATTTGATTGAACACATCTGGCAAAAGTTTGGGAATTGAAGTATTAAACTAATTGGCCTTTTCCTATCAACATTCTATTAATGTGTTGTTTATATCTTTTTCTTACAACAAAGTTAATTTACTAGCTTATTTTATTTTACAGGTTGATGATCAGGGATGATGAAAATTTTGATGGCTTCTATTCGAAGGGTGTTGGATATGGTTTCTGCAAGCAGGAAGACTTCCAGGAAGATTTCTAAAGCCATGGCTGGAGAGTATCTAAATATATACTATTATCTAATTATGTTGCCTTATTTGCTATCTATATTCCTAGTCTTATTGTAGTGAACGACAGTATTGTAAGTGCAATCAAGCCCTAATTGTGGGTTTTGGTGATAATGACCATATGATTGGAGAACTAATGAGATTTACCAAGATGACAAGTAGGTTGATAATGAGAAAGGATGGTGCATATGTGTTGGTGGACCCCTCATACGTTATTTCATCGGTTCCCGACTCAAAGTGCTACAACGAGCTTTTTCTTATGTATTTGAGTTATAGGATTGCCGTACTATCAAGGGGGAATGCAAATGCATCGCTATGGCTGAATGATATGTGCTCAAACCAACCCAAGCCATCCTTGTTTCTAACCAAAGACAACTGCACATAATTCTGATCTATGTCTGTCTGTCTGGTAGGCGCGGCAGTGCCGGGCTAAGGCCGGCACTGCCGCGACTTGTTTTAGCCGTTGGATGGCAGGGGGTATTTACACTACCTTCCTGCCACCCCAACGGTCATCCACGACCATTTACTCATCTCCTACCGCCAGACAAGGCTCCCTCTCCCTATTGAAGGCTCCCAAGCTCTCTCTCACCTAATCTTCGATTCCCATTGATTCCAAGTGAGTTCGAGCCTCAAACCTTCATCAAAGAGAAGCCCTAGCTGAGATCTACTCCCTAGAGCACTTGATTTGAGCCATAGCCAGTGGATTTGCTTCTATTACTCTTGGGTTCTTGGAACCCTAGCCGGCTAGGCGTCGTCCTTGAGCTAGCCAAGTTGTGTGGCGGCCTTGGGAGGTTTGTAATCACTCGTGCAACTAGTATTATTACCCCTCACCTCAAGGATTTGGTTCCTTGACTTGAGAACGAGGAAGAGTTGCAAAGCTCATGACCTAAGTGGTCAACCTCAACAACGTGGAGGTAGGCAAGCCTTGGTGGCGAGCTGAACCACGGGATAAATCACTTGTATCTCGTGCTTACTTACTTTCATTCTTCATACTTGTGAGCTTGTGATAGATTCTAGGGTTTGGCCCGATCTACTTCATATTACATATTTGGCTTGGTTGAGTTGGTTCTGCTGGTTCAGGAAACCTAGTGTTACATTTCCATTCATATAGATTTGGTTTGCTGTGGCTGGATTTCGAATTGCAGGCTCAGGAAGTATTCTGCGCGGCAGTACCGGGCTGAGGCTGGCAGTGCCGGGGAGCGGCAGTGCCAGGCACAGGGCGGTAGTGCCGGGCTTAACTAATTAAGTTTTGAGCTATGATTTTTGACAGGCCTATTCACCCCCTCTAGGCCACACAGGTCCTTACAAGTGGTATCAGAGCCTGGTCTCTCACGCAACACTTCACCGTGCGAGAGAATGGCCACCGACGGAGGAACGGGTAACACTAGTGTTGTGCAACCTGAAAGGACCAAACGGACCTAAGATGCCGCCTAGAGGGGGGGGGGGGGGTGAATAGGCATTTCTGAAAAATTAACACCTTAAATGCGAAAGCGATTAGTAAGTGAGCTTCCAATTTCTTGGAAGCTCTCAATCGGAGTAAATCAACCCCACAAGAGACAAACACACAGTATATGAAAGATATACAAAGAATATAGAGTCAATTCCCTGCACCACAAATGATTAGCACAATCAAGAATAATTCCTGTGCAGGAAGGTAATACCGGACACGTCCGGTAAGGATACCAGACACGTCTGGTAAACCCTAACTCGCTGAGTCCTCAGGCAATATCGGACACGTTCGGTAGCAATACCGGACACGTCCGGTATTTGCGTTTTCAGCGCCGGGCTCCAAATTGACTCCGGTTTCTTCTCAACTATGTCACACCCTACAGAGATACAATCTATATATATATGCACAACACACAGAACCTGCAGAGATAGCTCGAGCCACACAAATATCGAATGGAATAAAGAGAGAAGACGCGATATTTGTTTTACCGAAGTTCGGCACCCCCTCGGGTCCTACTCTCCGTTGAGCCGGCTGTGAGCTACCACAAAGGTGGGCTCTAGAGGACACCACGGGTCACTCTAGCCGCGGTCTATTTCACCCGCAATGCTCCTTCCACTAGATGATCTCTTTTGAGGAGAGATCGAACCTTCACAAACTTTCCGAGGCACTCCACAGATCTCTTGGGTGCTCAACGGCGACGCCTAACCATCTAGGACCGTAGAGTCCAAGAGTAACGAATGCGCACAACAAGATCGACGATTTGCACAAGTGCTCAAGAGGTGGCTTTCTCTCTAATTTGAATCTCTCTCAACCCACAAATGGATTTGGCAGTTAGAGATCAATCACTCACTAAGAGAGGGTTGGAAAGTGTTTTGAAAGCTCTAGAATGGGTGTGGGAACCAGCAGAATCAGCAGCCTCCAAAAGTGGAGGCTTGGG
Source organism: Coix lacryma-jobi var. lacryma-jobi (assembly GCA_009763385.1). NCBI lineage: Eukaryota > Viridiplantae > Streptophyta > Magnoliopsida > Poales > Poaceae > Coix > Coix lacryma-jobi. The sequence continues at coordinate 40,331,077 of CM019829.1, forward strand.
GGTATATATAAGCCCACATTCGAAACTAGCCGTTTTCTAGCCGTTGGCTGAGTCAGCTCATACCGGACACGTCCGATATGGTATGACTTCGCTGCATGGGTAAAACCCCCGAACAGACCAACTTTCAAACTTCCCATATGAGCCCGGTAGTACCGACCATCTGGTCGGTAGTACCGCCAATTATGAAGGGGTTTCTGCAGCCTCTTTGGAAGTGGCCAATTTAGGCCTACCGGTACTACCGCTATAAAGCCGGTAGTATCGGTCGGTAGTACCGACCCAAGTGTCGGTAGTACCGCCCAACCCAAGAACACTGTCAGTCAGAAAACCGCAAATACCGGACACGTCCGGTGATCATACCAGACACGTCCGATATAACTTTACTGCGCCGGGACTAACTGAGAGACCATAGGAAGGCTGCACTGCTATGGCCACATACCGGATGCATACCGGACATGTCCGGTAAGAACAGACAGTGCAACACACAAGCTGGAAGTTAGTTCTAGCTCTCTCATGTCTCAGTTAGGTTGGTTTGAGCACTTATGAAAGATCATCTACTATATGTTGCATCCCTCTTAATAGAACGACTTTCCTATTTACTCAAGATAAAATGGAAAACAAGATTTAAACCTCTTGAGTTGATCTCCATTTGAACCAAAGCCGCTTCTCTTTATTTTCTATATTGGGAGGAATGGTTGTCATGTTTAGAAGTAGATATCCCTCGAGCTTAGCCATCTTGAGCATGTGACTTGACTTCATGCAAGTGATACGATGGAGTTCCAAATGTGCCAAGTCACTCCAATCAATATTGTTGCTAGGAATGTTGATTCTCCACTAGATGCGATCTTCAAGCTTGATTGATCCTTCGACTAAATGCAAGTACTTTCTTCTTCACTCTAGCTAGGTTCTTCGGCCGTCAAGCCGTCGCTTGCCCTTCACCCTTGCTTAGTACCTCAAAGACTCTTTCCTTGCTATCTTCACCATCTCAAGCCATTCAACCATACTTCGTTTTGAATCTTTTGTTAGCAATCATACATGAACCGTGATTGTTCCACAAAATGATAGCCCTCTACATCAATATCATTCCCATTGTTGTCATAAGCTTGAGATGTGATTTTCATACAACAATTCATTAATTGGGCTTAGCATTTCATTCCAAGTACACTGTGCATATGATAGCCTTTTTATCAATATCAAACTCATTGTTGTCTTGTGCTTGTGACATGATTTTCATACAACAATCCATCATTTTGGCTTTGCATTTCATTTCAAGTAAATAGTTAGATAATCAATTCCCTGTGTCACACTTAGCAAATAAATTAGATCTTTTAATCAATATTGTCATCAAATCATCCAAAATCACACTTAAGTGCAACATGCACTTTCACAACCCACACTCGAAGTGGAAGTGCACACCACTAGCAGCAGCGAAAGCGTCTCCACAGCAAGTGAAAGGACACTTCGTCAATTGGATGTGTCGGCCGGAGAGCTCGCAAGAAGACAGGAATAAAGAAGGTTGAGAAGAGAAGCAAAAGACAAAGCAAGAGAAGATGCAGCGGCTCAGAAAGCTAGAGAAGAGAAGGCTCAAAGAAAAGAAGAGAGAAACATTAGAAGAGAAGAAAGAGCCAAGAGAAGAGAAGAAAAGAAGAAGAAGGAAGAGCTCCAAGCAAAGAAGAGTGTGAACTTGAGTGATGACTCAAGTAGCACCGAAGATGGAGATGATGACATCTCCTATCTCCCTAAGGGCAACAAGAAGAAGAAGGAGGAGACCAAGAAGTCATATGGAGCCATATCCTTTAACTATTCTACTATGACTAACCATGATTCTAGGCCTCTCATCAATGTGCCCGCAGGCAAGTTACCTCGATTCGATGGGACTAACTTTGCCAAGTGGAAGCACATTATGAAGACCTATCTTATTGGTCTCCATCCAGGTATTTGGGAGATAGTGCACAATGGACTTGAAGCACTGGTTGATCCGAAGAACCCCACTCAAGATGAATTCCGCAACATTCATCTCAATGCCAAAGCCACTAGTGTGTTACTTAGTGCTTTGGATGGTGATGAGTACAACAAGGTCATGGGAGTTGAGGTTGCAAAAGAGATTTGGGACACTTTGCACATTGCTCATGAGGGAGTGGATAAAGTGAGGCAATCCAAGATTGACTTGTTGATGGCTAAGCTCAACCAGTTTGTAATTTGTGATGGTGAAGGTCCACAAGAGATGTTTGATAGATTGATGGTCATTGTTGGCAAGATTAGAGGGCTAGGTGGTAGTGAAATCAATGATCACAAGGTTGTGAAGATCATGTTGGAAGCATACTCACCAAGGAATGAGACCGTAGTGACATTGATTAGAGACAAGAAGAAGTTTGAGCAATTCACACCTACTGATGTGCTGGGGAGGATCATCACCTTTGACATGCAAAGATAAGAGGCAAACGAAAGAAGGAAGCTTGGGGAGTTGCAAGCTAGGCTAGATGGGATGAAAATCAAGGATGTGGCACTCAAGGCTAGCAAACCAACAAGGCAAGCAACATCAAGCAAAGCAAAATTAAGCAAGCAAGCCTCTACAAGCAAGCCCAAGCAACAAAAGAAGAAAATAGAAGTTGAGGACAACACATCATCCTCAAGTGAAAGTGGAAGTGAAGGTGAAGAATTCGAAGAAATTGGAGATATAGCTCTCTTCATGAGAAGATACCGCAAGGGGCTCAAGAAGGAAGGTTACAAGTTTGTGAAGAGAAGGTTTCCAAACAAGAAAAAGAGAACTTGCTACAATTGTGGTAGCACCGATCACTTCATAGCACATTGCCCACATGAGAAGAAGGACAACAATTTCAACAAGGGCAAGAAAGATGACAAAGCCACTTACAAGAAGCACAACAAGAGATACTTGGGAGAAGCTCACATTGGACATGAATGGGACTCAACCGCACAAACCTCAAGTGAAGAAGATGAGAAGATAACAACAATAGCATTTCAAAAGTCATCTCCTTCACCAAGACTATTCAACAACTTGTCCGATGATGATGATTGCAACTCCCACACTTGTCTCATGGCCAAGAAAGAGAAGGTGAAAAAGACTCCTAAACATTCTCTTCCACCTAGTGACATCTCTAGCAGTGAACTTAGTGATTCCTCTAGTGATGATGATTCTAGTGACGAAGAGATAAATATGATAACTAAAAATTTGGACAAGAAAACCAAACTCTTCATCACTAAGCTAATGGAGGAATTAGAGAGTGTACAAGCCGAGTTAGCAATAAGAGAGGATGCCCTCATCAAACAAGAGGACCTCTATATTGCATGCAAGGAGGCTCTTGCATTAGAGAGAAGTGAGTTGGACATCTTGCATGAGGCCTTGGTGAAGGACCGAGAATGCAATCAGAAAGCGACCAGAGGGGGGGGGGGGTGAATGGGAGCTTCAAATTTTCCTTTCGGAAACTTGTCGCCACTGTCCCGAAACCCAACCCCAAGAGCAAACCTTAGATCTCGTAAGTGTCCTCGACCCTAGATGTAGGGTGGATGCTTCCACGAAGCACAGCGAGACACTCTACGACTCAAGAAATCCAACGTAAAAGTCAGAAACCAAAACTGACAATGAACGAACGAACCACGAATGAAACTGCACGAAACAGCTATGACCGGACTCACTGGTGCGTCCGGTCAGTAGGCACCGGACACGTCCGGTCGAGCGAAAATGGTTCTGGAACCTTACTGTTCCTGACCGGACTCACGGGCAAGGAGCGTTCGGTCAACAACAGTGCGTCCGGTCAAAAGAAGACAAGCACAATGAACAGTGAAGGAGGCGCGTCCGGTCACACCTTGAAGCCAGCGTCCGGTCAAGTCACGAAACAGGCCAAGCTGGGCCTTCAACGACCGGACTCACAGGGAGCGTCCGGTCGATGAACAGCCAGCGTCCGGTCACCCCGCGATTTCACAGTTCGTCCACCGAATCGACTCGATCTCACCCAAAATGAATCCTCTAGGGATCAAACTTGGTGAGTAGAGTCACAAGGAGGATAGTGAGCTATCTCTAAGAGGTCATGGATCGAACCTATCTCCAAATCGGTGAATCGAAGAAATTCGGGGGAAGGGAGAAAAGCTTGATCCGAAACGAAAATCAATCGATCTCCTAGTCAGTGAGGTTACAGGTGAATTCCTTCGGTCGAAAGAAGTGCCTCACGACCTAGAACAACTTGGTTCAAATCGATTTGCAAAAGGTGAACCGAGCAAAGAGATCGAACGACGGGAAAAACGTGGAGAAAAGTAACCCGCGAAGAACAAGAACAAAACACGAATCACAACCACGAATTTGCAACCGTGTGGCTACCACACACTACAACAGTGAGGTTACGGCCTTACTTCCTCAAAATCTCCAGTACACAGAGGTATGGTTCTCTGCGGATCTCAGCTAGCTACAGCAGGGGATTGGGAGAGCAGGAAACCCTAGAAGCAAAGAGCAAATGACTGAGATAGATGGGGAGGTGGGTGTCCCCCCCTACTTATCCTAATTCTAAACTATTCCTAATTCCCACTCTACCCCTAACTACTTATAGAGCGAACCAGCTAAACCCTAAGGTTATTCTGGACCAACTCGATGGTAGGTGGATCCGACGGCCACGCCCGCACAACTCGTAGCGTTGCCTCGACGCAACCTCCCGATTGTCGCCACGTGCCGCCCTTGCTCTGCACCCCCGGTTTTGTGGCCCAAATCGGGAAACCAGCCTTTCCAGCCAACCCCCGGTTTTGAGGCCCAAACCGGGAAACCAGCCCACCAGCATCTGAGTTTTGTGGCCCAAACTCAGCAAACCCGCAGCACCCAGGTTTTGAGGCCCAAACCTGGAAACCGTCCTCAGCCCAAGTTTTGTGGCCAAACTCGGAAACCATCCGCGCCCAGGTTTTGAGGCCCAAACCTGGAAACCGTCCACCCGATGGTTTTTCTCTGGCTCTACCACCAAACCGAAGCTGTAGAGGGGATGCACCGCCCGTGCACCCCGTCCACCGACACGTGTCCCCAAGTCCTCGACCCAGGCAACACCATGTCCCACAAGTCTTCGCTCGTCGCTGTCCCAGGCTGCCAGCCACCACAGCTGATCCTCAGGCCACCGGTCCCTCAGTCCAAGCCTCACGTCCGCCCTTCACTGCTCCCGGTCCGTCGGCACGTCACGTCTCTACTTGACCTTCACCTTGCCCTCGATCACTGTCTCTGTGCTCGACACCTGCACAACACAAGCCAAAGAACCTGCGATCAAACCCGTTGACACTCACTCATCACTCGAGACTCGGCATACACTCATGTATCCGCAATCTCCCCCTTGATGAGTGCATTGTCAACTACCAACACAAATCATAATAGGAATAGAAGGAGGAAGAAGGAGAAGAGAGAACTCGACCAAATGACCCAAAAGCGTAGCAAAGCCGAAGAAGGTCAAGTGGAAAGAGCAAGACAACTTGGTCCCCAAAAACATGGGCAACGGCTCGACGCAACCAAGCAAAGCAAAGCTAGCCCTCAAGAAGAGGTAGAACAGGCTCAACACCGCTAGCAAATGCCAAATGAAAAATCGAAGCAAAATGCTAGTCCCTCAAGATAGAGGCACAGAGGCTCAACACAACTAGCAAGAAGGCTCGACATCGGCTGAAAAACTCGATACCAACTGAACCCAACTGAAGCAAAGATGCGACTGCTAGTCCCTCAAGAGAGAGGCAAAGGCTCAACACAACTAGCAAAGCGCTCTGAACCAATTGGAAATTTCAAAAATTCAGCACGAGCAAACTCCCCCTTGTATGGTGCACACAACCGATTCCTCTCCCTTTAGTTAAGCATGGGAGGCAGCATGGGAGGCATGATTTGTCCAATTTCTCCCCCTTAGTTGAAAATGCACCATCAAGCAAAAGGAATCGAAAGCAATTTTCTCCCCCTCAGAAAATGCACCATCAAAAGTGCCAACAAGAGAGGTTCTCCCCCTTCCAACATGCATATGAGTCAAAATGCAAGTTAGCGGCTTCAGGAATGCAAAGATGCTCTAAACAGTATAGCTCCAACGACTCACTAGAAAGCATACAAGCTAGCGAAGGCTCAAACTGATCACCAAATATGAAAAATGAACATATGAGCAAGTGAGCAATTTTTAGCCAAAAAGGTATTCACCATCAAAATAGCACAAAACATGTATAGACAGGAAAACAGACAAGTGCTAATCATGTATACAAGGTGAACTACCCCTAGCAAAGTTCAATCATCATGCTATAGAATGAAACATAACTTGTGATTTCAAATTTTTAGATCGGAGTTGCAGCGGTGAAATAACACAAGTTCAGAATTTAGCATGTGATTGCGAGAGGTTGAAAGCTTGTCATTGCCTTACTTTTCAACTGTGCGAAGCCTATGCAGAAGCAATCAGAAGCTTAAAGCAACAGTTTCGGTCATACACTACACAGCTCAAGTTTAACTCAAAGTGCAATGAGAAACAGTCTCGAAACTGTGATGTGTTGACAAGCAATCCCATCTTGATCTTTTCATTTCACTTAAAAACTTGGTTCAGATTTTATTGACAGAATATGAACAGACCAAGCAAGTGACAGACTCAGAACTAGAGACATAGCAACCTAGCATATATGAAAAGCACGAGTGAAATCAACACATCCTACACATGCTAGTTGCATATCTCAATGGTGAACATTTTCAAGTTTTATGTTTGTTAAGCAGTTTCACCATTCAAAACATAGCTCAGCTCACAACATGTATCAGTGATCAGAATGACCATAGGCTACAAGCATCAACATAAGCATCGGAGCATACTACATAGAGCATAGTTACATTCTAATGATTATATACATGAAGCTCAGAATGTAAAACCGTATGCTGAAATGCAAAAGAAAACAAAGACAAACGAAAAAGAGTCAGTCTATAATACAAGATCCAAAATGTTTCCCCCATCTAAAAGGGGAAACACACACCAAGCTCACCCCTCAACCGATTAAAGGTTGATTCATCCAAAGGCTTGGTGAAAATATCAGCCAACTGATGATGAGTATCGACATGGCGAAGGTCGATATCACCCTTCTCATAGTGGTCTCGCAGAAAATGAAAACGCACATCAATGTGTTTGGTCTTCGAGTGAAGCACAGGGTTCTTAGCAACGCTAATCGCACTCGTGCTGTCACAAAGCAAGGGAACACGAGTAAAGCTCAGACCAAAATCACGCGAAGTGGCCATCATCCAAAGCAACTGGGAACAGCAGCTAGCCGTAGCAACATACTCAGCCTCCGTGGTAGACTGGGTGACACTAGACTGCTTGCGAGAAGACCACGATACAAGAGAAGAACCAATAAATTGGCAAGTCCCAGAAGTGGACTTGCGCTCAATGCGACAACCAGCAAAATCGGCATCGGAATAACCGCAAAGGGAGAGGGTGGAGGAAGCTGAATACCAAATCCCAAACTCAGGTGTGAAACGAAGGTACCTGAAAATGCGCTTTACCGCCTGACGGTGAGAAGTGCGCGGCGACGCCTGAAAGCGCGCGCATAGACACACCGCGAACTGGATGTCCGGGCGTGTCGCCGTCAGGTAGAGCAGCGACCCGATCATGCTTTGGTACTCCTTCTGGTTCACAGCTTCTCCATCCTTGTCCGCATCCAGGGCCGTCGTGGTCAACATGGGTGTTGGAAGAGGCTTGACCTCACCCATATCGAACCTCTTCAGCAAGTCCTTGGTGTACTTGCCCTGGTGTACAAATGTCCCTTCTCGGGATTGCTTGATTTGCAACCCGAGGAAAAACGTCAACTCGCCCATCATGCTCATCTCAAATTCCCTGCTCATAGTATCTGCAAACTTGGCAACCAAAGCGTGAGAAGAACCACCGAAAATGATATCATCCACGTAAATTTGGACCAAGAGAGTATCAGTGCCTTGCTTGAGGAGAAAGAGCGTTTTATCTACACATCCCATTTTAAAACCCTTAGCAAGCAAAAAGGTTTTCAACCTATCATACCAGGCTCTAGGGGCTTGTTTCAAACCATACAAAGCTTTGTGGAGTTTAAAGACATGGTTTGGAAACTTGGGATTTTCAAAACCGGAGGGTTGTCTAACATACACCTCCTCTTCTATGTAGCCGTTTAAGAAGGCACTCTTGACATCCATTTGAAAAAGTTTGAAACCTTTGGATGCAACAAAAGCCAAGAGTATCCTAATTGCCTCCAAACGGGCTACAGGAGCAAACATCTCCTCATAGTCTATCCCCTCCTTCTGACTATATCCCTGGGCTACGAGTCTGGCCTTGTTTCTCACAACATGGCCATCTTCTCCCTGTTTGTTTTTGAAAACCCATTTTGTCCCAATTGGGTGACACTCAGAAGGTGGAGACACTAGAACCCAAACCCGATTTCTCTCAGAGTTCTCAAGCTCCTCATGCATGGCATTGACCCAATCCGGATCCATCAAAGCGTGTCCAACATCCCAGGGTTTAAAATCAGCAACAAATGCAGAATGAGCAAAGTGAGAGATTTGCCTTGACCGGGTGATGCGTTCGTCAATGCTGCTGATCATCTGCTGAGGCGGGTGCTGGCACTGAATGTGTCGTGGCGCCTCCCTTGCCGAAGTAGCCTCCCTCTCAACAACAGCTGGTGCCTCCTCGGGTACAAAGGGTACCGCTCGAGGTGGCGCATCCCACGGCCCCCAGAAAGAAGACGTGTCGGGGCCGTGAGTAGTCGTAGAAGCCGCTCTTGGCGGCACAGCAGGTGGAGGAGGTGCTGGGTCATCTATCCCTTCAGCACCTTCTTCTTCATCATCGAAAAGAGGCTCGCCAACCTCGTGATCACCTGCACGCTCAAAACGAGAAGAAGGACAAACCATGGTCTCGTCGAAGGTGACATCGGATGTCTCCATGACTCGGTTAGTGTCAAGGTTAAGTACACGATAAGCTCGACTGTGAGTGCCATAACCCAAAAACACACCGTCAGAAGAACGAGACTCAAATTTGTCCAAGTTGCCTTTCTTAAGTATACAACAGTGGCAACCAAAAACTCAAAAATAACTCACCTTGGGCAGTTTTCCAAAACGCAACTCATAAGAAGTCTTTTTCAAGAAGGCTCGGAGAAAAATGCGATTGGAAATATAGCATGCAGTGCTCATAGCTTCGGCCCAATATTGCCTAGGAGTCCTATGCTCATCGAGCATCGTCCTGGCCATCTCTACAAGGGTCCGATTTTTCCTCTCTACAACACCATTCTGAGGGGGTGTGTCGGGGGAAGAAAACTGATGCTCTAAACCCAAAGAGTTACAAAACTTCTCAAAAATCTGAATTCTTGAATTCGGAACCATTATCACTCCTAATAGCTCGCATCGAGTTCAAAGGGAACTCGTTCTGAAGACGCAAAATCAGATTGCGAGCGAAGGAGAAAGTCTCGGTCTTCTCAGCTAAAAAGAAGACCCACGAATATCTCGAAAAGTCATCAACAACAACAAGCACATACCACTTCCCCCCAACCGAGCTCACCCGAGCCGGACCAACAAGGTCCATGTGCAAAAGCTCTCCAGGGCGCTTGGTCATGACCTGAGTCACTGGATGGTGGGGAGCGGCAACCATCTTCCCATGTCTACAAGAGTGGCAAACAAGATCCTTCTCCATATGCAACTTGGGCAATCCTTGGATTAGGCCAAGTGAACTAAGTCTTGCAAGCAAGTCGAAGCTCAAATGTCCAAGTCTCCTATGCCACTTCCAAAGATCAGAGGAGGAAGGTCCAGCCACCAGACAACGAGAAGTGCCAAAAGACTCCGAGAAATTCGCACGAAAGACTTTTCCAAAGGGCGAAATCAAACACACAAGATTGCCCTGAGGATCCAAAATATGACTGAGATTCGGTTTAAAACGAATCTCATAGTCATCATCAAAAAGTTGCGAAACAGAAAGAAGGTTAAAATGCAAGTTAGAAACAAGAGCAACATCGCGCAACACAAAGTGCTCATTAACTCGCACAGACCCACGAGACAACACCTTACCTTTGCTGTTGTCGCCGAAGGTGATATACTCCTTTCCGGCGACTGGACTAAGACTGGAGAACCACTTGGCGTTTCCGGTCATGTGCCTCGAACAGCCCGAATCAACCAACCAAACGTTCTCCAATCGTTTTACCTACATCAATAAAAAGACATAGGGTGAGCATACGGTCCAACACTGGGGTTAGTGAAGTAAGAAGAATACCAGTGTTGGGCCGGCTGCTCAAAAGAACGGTTAGTAGAAAAACCATTCCTAGCACGCCTACGGGGGAAGCGATCACCACGTTGAGGAAAACGTGGTCCGCTAAGGGAAGAGCGTCCATCGCGATACTCAAAACGCGGTGGGGGAAAACGCTCAACTGCAAAGCCACCGCCACGGGGTCCATAGCCTACAACTGCAGGCTCCCGCCGGGCACGACCTCCCTGACGCCTAGGACCTTGAGGCACTGTACCTCTAGGCCTAGCAGCTCTCCTCGGAGCTCTCCTCTGAACATTCGACACATGTACAACATGGAATGGATGGTACATGTCCGGATTGTTCATCTCCCTAGCACGGCGCGCCTCTCTCTTGCGCCGAAAGCAGAACTCACTCAAGTGTCCATCTCTCCCACAATGCTCACAATGGTACCTCACCGCTCTCATAGGGGGTTGTTGGTACTCACGGTAGTGGGTGTTGATCACTTTGCCCTTCTGTGGCATAAGCTCCTCCTGGATGGGTGGCATGGTGTCAAGCTTGTTCTTGAGGTGGTTTGGTTTGGGAGCCCATGATTGTTTCTTGGGTGGAGCTCTCGGAGGCTCAACAAAGACCCCATCCTTGATGTTAGGCTTGAGAGGCTCTTTGGGTGGAAGCTTAGTAAGTTTGGGAGTAGTGGTGGAGTTGGGCTTCTCACTCGGGTTCAGACCACTCGACTCTCCAATCTTCCCAAAAGCAGAAATATCAACACCCGGAGCAAAACCTACACCAGGACCTCCAGCAGCTCGCTTGAATTGGGAGATCATCATCCCGAGCTGTGGCTGACCACAAGACACCCATGACAAGATGGTCCGAAGGTATGTGTTTTCTTCCTCAGTTTGCATCTTGTCATGCTTCACGTTTGCGATCTCCATCTCCAAACCCTCACAAAGAACACACCTAGCCACACATGTGCTACCTGAGTTGGCCTCTTCAAGAGACACAATCTTGGCTTTCTTCTCTGCCAACTCAGATTGCAACACAGGACAAGTCTTGCACGCACCCAACATCGAGGGTCTAGCCTTCAGCTCATCCACCTCTCCTACCAACGCAGCATACTTACCTCTCAAAGTGAGAAGGTTAGTCATGTGCGTGGTGCACATCTCACACTCGGCATCCTCAGACACGACCAAGGTGGACTTGGCAAACTCAAGCTCTCTCACCGTGTCCTCCCACTTCTGCCTAAACTCCTTGCGCTCTCTAGCGGCACGCCTAAGCAGCTTGTCTTGACTAAGAAGCACGGCAGTAAGTTTCTCGACCTCAGCAGAAAGCTCATCGGGGGTCAGAGATACCTGGGAGGTGTCGTCGTCGTCGTCATTCCAAGGAGTGTCCTCCAGCTCCCCGCTGACCTCCTTGCCGAGGGCCATGGTATAGAAGCCCTCGTCGTCGGCGAGGAAGCAGAAGCCGTTGAGCTTGTCCTCGATTCTCTTCTTCTTCTCGGACTCATCGTCGCTTGAGGAAGCAAAGTCGTCATCCGAGTCGTCGACGTCGCTGAGCATGGCGAAGAACGCACGCTGCTCAGCTTGGGCCTTCTCCAAGTACTTTGTCTTGATGTACTCCTTGTTGAAGCCGCCCTTCCGCGTGTCCCTTCTGGGACGTACTTCTCCTTGCGCTTGCCGGAGTCGTACTTGTGCCCATGATCGCCCTTCCCAGAATGCTTGTTCTTCTTGGGACAGTTGTCGATGAAGTGGTCGGAGTCGCCGCACTCGTAGCATCCCGAGCGTCCTCCTCCGCGGCGACGGTTCATGCGGTTGTTGTGAAACCGCGTGAACCGGTTGGCAAGCATAGCCAGCTCGTCGTCTCCCAAAGACTCCAGCTGCTCCTCTGTAACAGAAAAGAGAGAAGAGAGTGCAAGGCCTCCAGAGGGGTTAGCAGAAGAGCCAGAAAGCAAAGCCATCGACGGGCCAGAAGGATTTTCATAAGAAGCCCTCGCCATGACATCGATCTCACTGGACTTGAGCTTACTGAAGAGCTCGTCGCACGTGAGGGTCTCATAGTTAGGTGATTCGATGATCGCCTGAACCTTGGAATCCCACACCGACCGATCAAGAGTATGCAAAAGCTTGAGAGCCCTCTCATGATCGTCGAAAGGCAACAGCTCCTTGTTAGCCCTCATCCTGTTGACAATCACCTGAAAGCGAGCGAATAAACTTTCTATGCTCTCGCCAGACATATGTCGAAAGTTCTCATACTCTCGCTTGAACGACTCGTAGAGACGGGTTTTGACTTGAGAGGTTCCCTCATGAAAGCGCATGAGGGTAGCCCAAATCTCCCGAGCCGTAGCGAGGTGAGAAACACGATCAAACTCACTCATGCTCAAACATGAGAAAAGAGCATTACGTGCTCGGCTATTGGCATCGTGCTCATCGATCTGATGCTGAGTCACACGAGCAGCCAAGACAACGTAATCGGCAGAGTTGCAAATATCCCAAATGGAAGCACCCAAACTCTGCAGATAGGCCGACATGCGTATCTTCCAATACGCATAGTTCCTCCCATCGAAAAATAGCGGTTTGCCCACGCCGCGATCCATGTCGCCTTCTGTGGATCTGGAACCGGCTAAGGTGGAAGATCCTTAACCTGCTCCGATACCAATTGAAGGGCCGAGAATGCAATCAGAAAGCGACCAGAGCGGGGGGTGAATGGGAGCTTCAAATTTTCCTTTCGAAAACTTGTCGCCACTGTCGCGAAACCCAACCCCAAGAGCAAACCTTAGAGCTCGTAAGTGTCCTCGACCCTAGATGTAGGGTGGATGCTTCCACGAAGCACAGCGAGACACTCTACAACTCTAGAAATCCAACGTAAAAGTCGGAAACCAAAACCGACAACGAACGAACGAACCGCGAATGAAACTGCGCGAAATAGCTATGACCGGACTCACTGGTGCGTCCGGTCAGTAGGCACCGGACACGTCCGGTCGAGCGAAAATGGTTCTGGAACCTTACTGTTCCTGACCGGACTCACGGGCAAGGAGTGTCCGGTCAACAACAGTGCGTCCGGTCAAAAGAAGACAAGCACAATGAACAGTGAAGGAGGCGCGTCCGGTCACACCATGAAGCCAGCGTCCGGTCAAGTCACGAAATAGGACAAGCTGGGCCTTCAACGACCGGACTCACAGGGAGCGTCCGGTCGATGAACAGCCAGCGTCCGGTCACCCCGCGATTTCACAGTTCGTCCACCGAATCGACTCGATCTCACCCAAAACGAATCCTCTAGGGATCAAACTTGGTGAGTAGAGTCACAAGGAGGATAGTGAGCTATCTCTAAGAGGTCATGGCTCGAACCTATCTCCAAATCGGTGAATCGAAGAAATTCAGGGGAAGGGAGAAAAGCTTGATCCGAAACGAAAATCAATCGATCTCCTAGACCGTGAGGTTAGAGGTGAATTCCTTCGGTCAAAAGAAGTGCCTCACGACCTAGAACAACTTGGTTCAAATTGATTTGCAAAAGGTGAACCGAGCAAAGAGATCGAACGACGGGAAAAACGTGGAGAAAAGTAACCCGCGAAGAACAAGAACAAAACACGAATCACAACCACGAATTTGCAACCGTGTGGCTACCACACGCTACAACAGTGAGGTTACGGCCTCACTTCCTCAAAATCTCCAGTACACAGAGGTATGGTTCTCTGCGGATCTCAGCTAGCTACAGCAGGGGATTGGGAGAGCAGGAAACCCTAGAAGCAAAGAGCAAATGACTGAGATAGATGGGGAGGTGGGTGTCTCCCCCTACTTCTCCTAATTCTAAACTATTCCTAATTCCCACTCTACCCCTAACTACTTATAGAGCGAACCAGCTAAACCCTAAGGTTATTCTGGACCAACTCGATGGTAGGTGGATCCGACGGCCACGCCCGCACAACTCGTAGCGTTGCCTCGACACAACCTCCCGATTGCCGCCACGTGCCGCCCTCGCTCTGCACCCCCGGTTTTGTGGCCCAAACCGGGAAACCAGCCTTTCCAGCCAACCCCCGGTTTTGAGGCCCAAACCGGGAAACCAGCCCACCAGCATCTGAGTTTTGTGGCCCAAACTCAGCAAACCTGCAGCACCCAGGTTTTGAGGCCCAAACCTGGAAACCGTCCTCAGCTCGAGTTTTGTGGCCAAACTCGGAAACCATCCACGCCTAGGTTTTGAGGCCCAAACCTGGAAACCGTCCACCCGATGGTTTTTCTCTGGCTCTACCACCAAACCGAAGCTGTAGAGGGGATGCACCGCCCGTGCACCCCGTCCACCGACATGTGTCCCCATGTCCTCGACCTAGGCAACTCCATGTCCCACAAGTCTTCGCTCGTCGCTGTCCCAGGCTGCCAGCCACCACAGCTGATCCTCAGGCCACCGGTCCCTCAGTCCAAGCCTCACGTCCGCCCTTCACCGCTCCCGGTCCGTCGGCACGGCACGTCTCTACTTGACCTTCACCTTGCCCTCGATCACTGTCTCTGTGCTCGACACCTGCACAACACAAGCCAAAGAACCTGCGATCAAACCCGTTGACACTCACTCATCACTCGAGACTCGGCATACACCCATGTATCTGCACTTGGCCAAAGAGAAAGATGAACATGCTTCCCTAAAGAAGACTCATATTGCACTCAAGGAAAAGTATTGTGTCTTGGATAAAAAGCACAAAGAACTTGAGCTGCATTATAATCTTCTTTGGGAAAGCAACTCACCTCTCCCTAAAGCAAATGTCACTTCTATTCCCTCCACTAGTGAAGGTTGTGGAAAATGCTATAATGTTGATTTGAATGCCTATTCCACTAACCTTGTGAACATGGAGGCCATGAGAAAAAACATAGCAAGATTGACTAACATCATTGCAAGTGGTTGTGTCAAGTCTACCACAAGTGCTAATGAGAAGGCTCAAGAGAAGAACAAGCACAAGTTCAAGAATGGAAGACGTCCTTCCATAAAGGATGGGTTGGGGCACGAAAAAGGAGCCAAAACCAATGGAAGGAAAATAGTGAATGGCTATGAGTGTGTGGGTTTGAGAAGAAGGGTCAGATTGGTACAGTTCAGCCTGCACAGATCGCGGCAGTACCGCGCCAGAAGGCGACAGTGCCGGGCCCCGGCAGTGCCGCCCCTAGGCCGACAGTGCCGCGCCCCAAGAAAGGGAAGGCTACCAGTTTCCATTCCGCTCAGTCTCACACATAGCACAAGCAGGTGCCCAGCCCGAAGCAAGGATCTCAGAAACCAAAGGAATCAATTTGGGTGACCAAGAATAAGTTTGCACATCAATCCAAGACAGAAGCCCCAAGGAAAAGCATGTCATCTTATTACATATTAGAACACAACAACAGTGGTAAAGTTGTTGCGAAATATGTTGGTGATAACAAGAGGACAACCGACAAGTTCATTTGGGTTCCTAATATACTTGTGACTGACTTGCAAGGCCCCAATATCAATTGGGGACCTAAATAAAGGAACTAAACTTGTTTTGCAGGCATACTCCTCCGGTGGATCAAGTTGGGTGCTTGATAGCGGATGTACAAATCATATGACCGGAGAAAGGAGTATGTTCCCATCATATTCCCCAACTTCAAATGCAAGTGAAAACATCATTTTTGGTGATAACTCCAAGGGGGATGTGTTAGGACTTGGTAAAGTTGCCATTACACTTGAGCATTCAATTACTAATGTCTTACATGTTGATTCGTTGAGTTACAACTTGTTATCCGTTTCACAATTGTGTGGGATGGGTTTCAATTGTCTCTTTACAGATGAGGGTGTGGAAGTCTTTAGAAGGGAGGATTCCTCTATTGTCTTTATGGGTCATTTGAAAGGGAAGCTTTACTTAGTTGATTTCAACAAGAGTGAAGCCAAACTTGAGACTTGTTTAGTGGCAAAATCTAGCATGGGTTGGTTATGGCATCGCCGACTAGCTCATGTTGGGAAGAGGAACTTGGCCAAACTTCAAAAAGACAACCACATCCTAGGACTAACCAATGTTGATTTTGAGAAAGACAGAGTATGTGGAGCTTGCCAAGCCGGAAAACAAGTAGGTGTACCACACCCACCAAAGAGCTATGACACTACTACACATCCATTGGAGTTGATTCATATGGATCTCTTTGGACCGGTTGCCTACCTTAGCATCGGCGGTAACAAACACGGTCTTGTTATTATTGATGATTTTTCTCGTTTCACTTGGGTATTCTTTTTGCATGACAAGAGTGTAGTGCAAGAGAAAGTCAAGATGTTCATTCAAAGGGCTCAAAGGGAATTCAGTTTCAACATCAAGAAAGTTCGTAGTGACAATGGAACCGAATTCTGAAACACCCAAGTGGAAGAGTTTCTTGATGATGAGGGCATCAAGCATGAGTTTTCAGTTCCATACACCCCTCAACAAAATGGCGTGGTGGAGAGGAAGAATAGAACGCTCATTTACATGGCAAGGACGATGCTAGATGAGTACAAGACGTCGGACATCTTTTGGGTCGAAGCCGTCAATACCGCTTGCCATGCAATCAACCGCCTCTACCTCCACAAGAGAAGAAAGAAGACCTCCTATGAGCTGCTCACCGGTAACAAGCCTAAGGTGTCTTACTTTAGAGTCTTTGGGTGCAAATGTTTCATATTGAACAAGAAGCCCAAAGCCTCTAAGTTCGCATCTAAGGTTGATGAAGGTTTTCTTCTCGGATATGGATCAAATGAGGATGCCTATCGTGTTTTCAACAAGGCCTCCGGCAAGGTTGAAATAGCGATAGACGTGACGTTTGATGAAACTAACGACTCTCAAGTAGAGCAATCTGATGAAGTTGTTGTAGGAAATGAGGAACCACCTTGTGAAGCAATCAAGCAATTAGCCATTGGTGATATTAGACCACAAGAACAGCAGGCTACTGATCAGGATGGTCCTCAAGCTGAAGCCCCTGCTGGGACTGGTGACATACAGTCCCCGGCAGTGCCAGGCAGAGCCCAACAGTACCGGGCACTCCCAGAGCAGTTGCAGCTACTCCACTTCGTGGAGTGAACCTACAACCCATCTTCGAGCAAGATGAAGAAGATGCAGAAGATGAAGCAGAACCCATTGATCATCCAAGGCTCAAGCAAACTATTCAACGGGACCATCCCGTTGACAACATCCTTGGGAGTCTTCGAAAGGGGGTAACGACATGCTCTCATTTGGCAAACTTCTGTCAATATTACTCGTTTGTTTCCTCTTTGGAACCTCTCAAGGTAGAAGAAGCTCTTGAAGATCCAGATTGGGTGATGGCCATGCAAGAGGAGCTTAACAACTTCGAGCGTAATCAAGTATGGTCACTTGTGGAAAGACCAAATACCAATGTTATTGGAACCAAATGGGTCTTCCGCAAGAAGCAAGATGAAGAAGGTGTGGTGACAAGGAACAAGGCAAGATTGGTAGCTCAAGGCTTCACTCAAGTAGAGGATTTGGACTTTGAAGAAACATATGCACCGGTTGCTAGACTTGAAGCCATTCGGATTCTTCTAGCCTATGCAGCCCATCACAACTTCAAGCTATATCAAATGGATGTGAAGAGTGCATTTCTCAATGGCCCTATACAAGAGTTGGTGTATGTTGAGCAACCACCGGGTTTTGAAGATCCCAAGCTCCCCAACCATGTCTTCAAACTCCAAAAGGCGCTCTATGGGCTTAAACAAACACCTAGAGCATGGTATGAATGCCTTAAGGAATTCTTGCTTAAACAAGGCTTTGAAATAGGCAAAGCCGATCCTACTCTCTTCACTCATAAAGTCAATGGAGATATTTTTGTGTGCCAAATATATGTCGATGACATAATATTTGGTAGTACTAACAAATCCTTTTGTGATGAGTTTAGTAGGATCATTACTAAGAGATTTTAGATGTCTATGATGGGTGAGCTCAAGTTCTTCCTTGGTTTTCAAATCAAGCAATTGAAGGAACAGACTTTTCTTTGCCAAACCAAGTACACCCATGATATGTTGAGAAAGTTTGACATGGTGAACGCCAAGCCTATCAAGACTCCCATGCCAACTAATGGACATCTTGATCTCAATGAGGAAGGGAAAGCCGTGGACATCAAGGTATATCGCTCCATGATCGGCTCTCTACTCTATTTGTGCGCATCTAGGCCCGATATTATGCTTAGTGTGTGCATGTGTGCTAGATTTCAAGCTAACCAGAAAGAGTGTCACCTAGTGGACGTTAAGAGAATCTTGAGATATCTAGTTCACACTCCAAACCTTGGCTTGTGGTATCCTAAGGGCTCCAAGTTCGAACTACTTGGCTATTCAGATTCCGATTACGCCGGTTGTAAAGTAGATCGAAAAAGCACTTCGGGGACATGTCAATTCCTTGGATGCTCCATAGTGTCTTGGGGTTCTAAAAAGCAAAATTGTGTAGCCCTTTCCATAGCCGAGGTCGAGTATGTTGCAGCAGGTGCATGTTGTGCGCAACTACTTTGGATAAGGCAAACCCTTCGTTACTTCGGATGTCATTTCACCCATATCCCACTCTTGTGTGACAATGAAAGTGCCATAAAACTTGCAAACAACCCAGTGAGTCACTCAAGGACCAAACATATAGACATCCGACATCATTTCTTGAGAGATCACGAAATCAAAGGAGATATCGCAATTCGTAATGTGTGCACCAACAAACAACTAGCCAATATCTTCACTAAGCCTCTCGATGAGTCAAGGTTTTGTGCTTTGAGAAGTGAACTAAATATACTTGACTCTCATAACGTAGTTTGAAACCTAGCATGCTTGATTGATCAACTAGTTTGACCTAGGCAAAACCGATTTCAAAACTTTCATACATTGTGTTTCAAAATCTTTGAAAAGAAACTTGCTTGAAATGACCATTGTTCTATATTGATTGATTGTCACTGGTCATAACATGCAAGCAGCACGTGTCCACTCCAAGGAAGAGATATAGTAACCTAGATATAATGCAAGCAGTGCCGCGACTTGTCGGTTTAGCCTGAATCGACTGTTACCGTGTGGGGCCAAAGGGAAAACCCTTTTCTACTCTTACCCTGCGGCTTCACCTTCTCTCTCTCCCTCTTTCTCTCCCAGCCCGTGAACCTTATCTCCTCTTCTCCTTCTTGGGCGGTCAAGGGCGAACGACGGCCGACCGTTGCTCCGGGCTCTTTCCCGGCGACTCCGGCCACCGGCGGCGCTGCTCCGTGCTCCCCACAGTTGCAGCTCCGTCCTCCCTTCTCCAAGGGTCTCCTTCCCTCTTCTCTCCATCTCAAGGTGAATTTTCAAATCCCTAACCCTAGTTTTCCCGATTTGTAAAATGCGCCATGGTAGTTGTTCTTAGAGGTTGTAGATGATTGGGAGGAAGTAGGAATGATGGATGTGGTGTTTCTTGGCTCAGACCTGGCCTGCCCACGCGGCAGTGCCGCTCCCCGAGCGGCAGTGCCGTACCATGAGCAGGGGCTTGATCCAAGCAACACCCTATCCATCCAAGTCTATTGCCTCACTATAACCTACTAGCTCATATGCAGTCTTCTAATTCACAAGTTTCCATGTTTTAGATGTCGAGAGGAAGAGGTGATGAGAGAAGGGTGAAGCAAAGGATGGATCCGCTCAGGGGGAGGAGCAAGCAGCCATCTCGCAGAGGTGGCTCTAGCTCTCAAGGGGAGAATGTGACTGCAAGGCAGTAGATCCGTGATGAGGCTCGCCTGCAGATGCAAGGGCGATAGATTCAGGATGATCTCTATCCCAACACACCAGAGCATCTTGCAGAGGTCAGCCGAGCCCACTTGCAGGCTTACACTGAGGATGTGCAGGAGAGGCCTCCACAGGACACCAAGGACAGGCAGCCCGTGTCTTATTACCAGCAGTTCAGATCAGTGAAGACACAACGCCAGCTCAATCCCTACAACTTTCAGAAAGATATGGGCATTGACTACAGGTTCTGGAATGAGTTCCATTCCGACTTCTACCGTTCAGTCCTGTACAATGCCAAGAAGCAAAAGATTCTGAGTATGAAGTATGTTGATTGGGAGCACTTGGAGGCCAAGCATGTTCGTGACATTGACAGGGTGGTGGCAGCTTGCAAGGCAAGGAATATGTGTGACTTGATGGGTTTCAGCTACAATTGGAACACCGAGATCATTCATCAGTTTCATGCCACACTCTATGTGGACAATGTGGTGGAGGAGATGCATTGGATGACTGAGGGTCGTCACTACAAGGTCTCTTATGAGACCTTTGCTAGGATCCTTGGTTTGGGCAGCGAAGATAGAGAGCTTGACAGTCTGCACCAGAAGAGGACTCTGACAGATAATGAGATTGCTTTCATGTATGAGGATCCTCGGAAGGCAGATGGGTTGGTCAAGGGGCTGAAGGGCTACTACTACATGTTGAACAACCTTTTCAGGCAGACTCTCAACCCCAAAGGGGGTTCCCATTCTAACCTCTATGGATATGGCAGGAACATGTTGGCTAGAATGGCCCCCAGGGCCAATCGCTTCTCCATCTCTAGTTTCATTTGGACCGAGCTTCAGGTGGCAGCCAAGGATGCTAGGAAGGTAGTGCTCTATGTCCCCTACATCATGTTTATCATAGAGATGGTTTCTGGCTACACCTTTGCTAAGGATGGGTTGCATGAGCCATACCATGCAGAGAAGAAGAGGGCAGCAGCAGGGGCAACAGCAGTTGACAGGCCAGAGAGCTCCCACCCTTCCTCCCAGAGGAAGAAGAAGAGCAAGCTGGCCAAATGGATCAAGGCCATCTTCTCTACTTGCACCTATGCAGCCCAAACAGCTCACCAGGCACTAGTTGAGCAGCACGTAGAGCGAGAGCGGGCGGGTCGGTCTCCGTTACCTCCACCCCGCTCTCCACCACACTTTGACCTCTCCAGCCTTCACTCAGATGATATAGTCTCAGATGGCGACGAGGAGCAGGAGGAGATAGTGCCTGAGCCGTCTCGTCGTTCTACACGCACTTCGACACGCTACACCAGCACTACCCATCGCCATGGGAAGGCCGTTGTAGAGTCTGACGACGACGACGATGGCGACGACGACGATGATGAGGATGAGACCGAGATTCAGTGGGACACGATAGTGTCTAATGATGAGTGAGTGTTTGGACACTCTTCTCTTCTCTCTACTTCTCTCTTTTTGGTGACTTGTTGCCAAAGGGGGAGAATTAGGTGAAGAGAAGGGGGTACAACACTTTCTTTTTCATGTCCCATCTTTTAGTAGTTGTGAGTTGTGAGAGAGTTTGTTTCGATCAAAACTCTATTTTGTAATACTCTATGTTGCTACTTCTTAGACTTAGATGTGGACATGTACGTTTATATGCTTATCTAGCTTGTCATATTCTGTTTAGACCTGTTGTTTATTATGCTTTGTGGCTATTGTTTATTCTGCTGCGTTGGCTGTCTGTAAGCTTGAGCGGCAGTGCCGCTCCAGGGCCGGCAGTGCCGGGCTCTGGCAGTGCCGCGCCAAGAGCGACAATGCCGCTCTGGCTGACAAGCAGCAAACCTGTCTGATGTGCTTAAACTGTCATTCGCATCACGTATTATTCTTGACACAGTTTGGTTGCACCCCACAAAGCTATTAGATGTGATACTGAACCTACTTTTCACTTTTAATATGTGAATGATTGGCCTCTAATGCCAATTTGAGATTTTAGCTCTCATTCACACATTAAGGGGGAGGTTTCACACCTAAGCTTCTAAATTTCAAGTATTGTACCCTTTCTATTGTAAGCTTCAATTGTGTTGTCATCAATCACCAAAAAGGGGGAGATTGTAAGTGCAATCAAGCCCTACTGTACACTCTATGTGGTGCAATCAAGAGGGGACAAGAAAAGATGTTGAATGTGTATTTGAGATTTTGCAATCTCGTTTTTGCATTTTGCGTCGGCCGACATGTCTATATGAGCAAGGGGACCTCGAGGATACCATGTTAGCTTGTATAATCCTTCACAATGTGATAATTGAGGATGAGAAGGATATAGAGGATGAGTCATTTGACTTGAACAAGGAAGCAACCACATCGACTGTTCAAGTACCTACAATCTGTCAAGGACATGACCCAGTGATGGAAGAAGTACTACAAAGAAATGCAGATATTCGTGATCGTCAAGCTCACAAGCAACTTCAATATGATTTGATTGAACACATCTGGCAAAAGTTTGGGAATTGAAGTATTAAACTAATTGGCCTTTTCCTATCAACGTTCTATTAATGTGTTGTTTATATCTTTTTCTTACAACAAAGTTAATTTACTAGCTTATTTTATTTTACAGGTTGATGATCAGGGATGATGAAAATTTTGATGGCTTCTATTCGAAGGGTGTTGGATATGGTTTCTGCAAGCAGGAAGACTTCCAGGAAGATTTCTAAAGCCATGGCTGGAGAGTATCTAAATATATACTATTATCTAATTATGTTGCCTTATTTGCTATCTATATTCCTAGTCTTATTGTAGTGGACGACAGTATTGTAAGTGCAATCAAGCCCTAATTATGGGTTTTGGTGATAATGACCATATGATTGGAGAACTAATGAGATTTACCAAGATGACAAGCAGGTGGATAATGAGAAAGGATGGTGCATATGTGTTGGTGGACCCCTCATACGTTATTTCATCGGTTCCGGACTCAAAGTGCTACAACGAGCTTTTTCTTATGTATTTGAGTTATAGGATTGCCGTACTATCAAGGGGGAATGCAAATGCATCGCTATGGCTGAATGATATGTGCTCAAACCAACCCAAGCCATCCTTGTTTCTAACCAAAGACAACTGCACATAATTCTGATCTATCTCTGTCTGTCTGGTAGGCGCGGCAGTGCCGGGCTAAGGCCGGCACTGCCGCGACTTGTTTTAGCCGTTGGATGGCAGGGGGTATTTACACTACCTTCCTGCCACCCCAACGGTCATCCACGACCATTTACTCATCTCCTACCGCCAGACAAGGCTCCCTCTCCCTATTGAAGGCTCCCAAGCTCTCTCTCACCTAATCTTCGATTCCCATTGATTCCAAGTGAGTTCGAGCCTCAAACCTTCATCAAAGAGAAGCCCTAGCTGAGATCTACTCCCTAGAGCACTTGATTTGAGCCATAGCCAGTGGATTTGCTTCTATTACTCTTGGGTTCTTGGAACCCTAGCCGGCTAGGCGTCGTCCTTGAGCTAGCCAACTTGTGTGGCGGCCTTGGGAGGTTTGTAATCACTCGTGCAACTAGTATTATTACCCCTCACCTCAAGGATTTGGTTCCTTGACTTGAGAACGAGGAATAGTTGCAAAGCTCATGACCTAAGTGGTCAACCTCAACAACGTGGAGGTAGGCAAGCCTTGGTGGCGAGCTGAACCACGGGATAAATCACTTGTCTCTCGTGCTTACTTACTTTCATTCTTCATACTTGTGAGCTTGTGATAGATTCTAGGGTTTGGCCCGATCTACTTCATATTACATATTTGGCTTGGTTGAGTTGGTTCTGCTGGTTCAGGAAACCTAGTGTTACATTTCCATTCATATAGATTTGGTTTGCTGTGGCTGGATTTCGAATTGCAGGCTCAGGAAGTATTCTGTGCGGCAGTACCGGGCTGAGGCCGGTAGTGCCGGGCACAGGGCGGTAGTGCCGGGCTTAACTAATTAAGTTTTGAGCTGTGATTTTTGACAGGGCTATTCACCCTCCTCTAGGCCACATAGGTCGTTACAAGTATCTATATGGCTGTGTAGATGGATGCCACTCGTATTTAAATTTCTATTCCTATTGTAATGGACGACATTATCTATTTTTGTTGCTGCTCCTCGTGCTGTAGTGTGCTGCTGCTTTTGCCATACCTACAGACTACAGTCCTCATGTTGCCACATATGATCATCTTTGTTTGTGGGGGCATGCACATGTTTAGTATTATTTTTTCTCTATAGAAACTACTTAAATAAACTTGCAATGGAAAGCAGGATGGTTTCTACTTATACAGTCCTAGAGCTATGGAAACCGTGATCAAGTCTTGCATTGGCAGTGTGAAGGACCGAGAAGCAACCAAAAAGCGACCAGAGGGGGGGGGGGGTGAATGGGAGCTTCAAATTATCCTTTCAGAAACTTGTCACCTCTGTCCCAAGAATTAACCCCAAAATCAAACCCTAGAGCTTGCTAGTGTCCACGACCCTAGATGTAGGGTGGATGCTTCCGAGAAGCACAGCGGGACACTACACAACTCTAGAAAGCCAACGCAAAAGACGGAAACCAAATCCGACAACGGATGAACGAATTGCGGACGAAACAACGCAAACTGAACTCGACCGGACTCTGGCCTGCGTCCGGTCTGTGAGCACCGGACGCGTCCGGTCGGACCAGAGCCAATTTCGGAGCTCTCTGAGTTAGACCGGACTCTCAGAGAGGGAGCGTCCGGTCAAAGTGCCCAGCGTCCGGTCAACAAAAGAACACACGAGGAACAGTGTCACGAGCGAGTCCCGTCACTGATAAGTGGTGCGTCCGGTCAATATCAGTAAAACCGCAGAGGACATTCAACCACCGGACGCGTCCGGTCAGCTCGACGCATGCATCCGGTCACCCCGAAACTGCACGTATCGTTCACCGATTCGACTCGATCTCACCCAAAACAAATCCTCTAGGGATCAAACTTGGTGAGAAGAGTCACAAGGAGGATAGTGAGCTATCTCTAAGAGATCATGGCTCGAACCTATCTCCAAATCGATGAATCGAAGAAATTCGGGGGAGGGGAGAAAAACTTGACCCGAAACGAAAATCGATCGATCTCCTAGACCGTGAGGTTAGAGGAGAATTCCTTCGTTGGAAAGAAGTGCCTCACGACCTAGGACAACTTGGTTTAAATGGATTTGCAAAAGATGAACCGAGCAAAGAGATCGAGCGACGGGAAAAACGTGGAGAAAAAGGATTCCGCGAAGAACACGAACAAAACGCGAATCACAACCACGAATTGCAACCGTGTGGCTACCACACGCTACAACAGTGAGGTTACGGCCTCACTTCCTCAAAATCTCATGAACACAGAGGTATTGTTCTCTTCTCTGTGGATCTCAGGTTCGCTACAGCAGGGGAGTGGGAGAGCAGGAAAACCTAGAAGCAAAGAGCAAATGAACTGAGATAGGAAGGGAGGTGGGTGTCTCCCTCTACTTATCCTAATTCTAACTATTCCTAATTCCCACTCTACCCCTAACTACTTACAGAGCGAACCAGCTAAACCCTAAGGTTATTCTGGACCAACTCGGTGGTAGGTGGATCCGACGGCCACGCCCGCACAACTCGTAGCGTTGCTTCGACGCAACCTCCTGATTGCCGCCACGTGCTGCCCTCGCTCTACAACCCCCAGTTTTGTGGCCCAAACCGGGAAACCAGCCTTTTCCAGCCAACCCCCGGTTTTGAGGCCCAAACCGGGAAACCAGCCCTCCAGCATCTGAGTTTTGAGGCCCAAACTCAGCAAACCCGCAGCGCCCAGGTTTTGAAGCCCAAACCTGGAAACCGTCCTCAGCCCGAGTTTTGTGGCCAAACTCGGAAACCCTCAGCACCCAGGTTTTGAGGCCCAAACCTGGAAACCGTCCACCCGATGGTTTTTCTCTGGCTCTACCACCAAACCGACGCCGTAGAGGGGATGCACCACCCGTGCACCCCGTCCACCGACACGTGTCCCCAAGTCCTTGACTCAGGCAACACATGACCGCAAGTCTTCGCTCGTCGCTGTCCCAGGCTGCCAGCCACCACATCTGATCCTCGGGCCACCAGTCCGTCAGTCCAAGCCTCACGTCCGCCCTTCGCCACTCTCGGTCCATCGACACGGCACGTCTCTACTTGACCTTCACCTTGCCTCTGATCACTGTATCCGTGCTCGACACCTGCACAACACAAGCCAAAGAACATGCGCATCATCCCAGTTGACAATCACTCATCACTCAGAGACCCGGCATACACCCATGTATCCGCAATCTCCCCCTTGATGAGTGCATTGTCAACTACCAACACAAATCATGATAGAAGGAAGAAAGGAAGAAGAAGGAGAAGAGAGAACTCGACCAAATGACCCAAAAGCATAGCAAAGCCGAAGAAGGTCATGTGGAAAGAGCGAAACAACTTGGTTCCCAAAGACATGGGCAACGGCTCGACGCAACCAAGCAAAGCAAAGCTAGCCCTCAAGAAGAGGTAGAACAGGCTCAACACCGCTAGCAAATACCAATTAAGAAATCAAAGCAAAAATGCTAGTCCCTCAAGATAGAGGCACAGAGGCTCAACACAACTAGCAAAAAAAAAAATTCGATACCAATGCCTTACGGCCAACAGGAAGCAGCAAAAACTCCCCCTCAAATAGTGCAAGCAACCAGGAAAGCTCCTCCTTAGCTCAAACGGAGGGTAATGATTTGCAATTTCTCCCCCTTAGTTGAAAATGCACTAATCAAGAAACAATGCTCCTCCTCAGAAAATGCACCACCAAAAGTGCCAACTAGAGAAGTTCTCCTACTTCCAAAATGCATATGAGTCAAAATGCAAGTTAGGAGCTTCAGGAGTATACTCAAAAGAGTGCAAAGATGCTCTACAGAGTCCTGATCCGATGACTCAGAAAATGCACAGAGTGCTAGCAAAGGCTCAAACTGATCACTAAGTCTGAAATGAGAGCACAAAGAGCAGTTTTTAGCCGAAAAGGTATTCACCATCAAAATAGCACAAGACATGTATAGACAGGAAGTCAAATAAGTGCTAATCATGTATACAAGGTGAACTACCCCTAGCACAGTTCAATCATCATGCTGATACCAATTGAAAAATGAAGCATATACTTGTGATTTCAAATTTTAATCGGAGTTGCAGCGGTGAAATTACACAAGTCCAAAAATCAGCATGTGACTGCGAGAGGTTGAATGCTTGTTATTGCCTAACTTTTCAACTGTGCGAAGCCTATGCATAAGCAATCAGAAGCTTAAAGCAACAGTTTCGGTCATACACTACACAACTCAAGTTTAACTCAAAGTACAATGACAAACAGTCTCGAAAACTGTGAGGTGCTAACAAGCAAACCCATCTCGATCTTTTCAATTCACTTAACTTGGTTCAGATTTTAAACAGAATGACATACCAAGCAAGTGAATGACTCAACACTAGAGACATAGCAACCTAGCATACATAGATAGCATAAGTGACTTCGACACATCCTACACATGCTAGTTGCATATCTTAATGGTGAACATTTTCAAGTTTTAAGTTCATTAATCAAATTCACCATTCAAAAATAGCTCAGCTCCCAGTATGTATCAATGATCAGAAAGAGCATAAGCTACAACATCTACATAAAGCATCGGAGCAAAGACTACACAGAGCATAGTTACATTCTTCAGACTATATTCATGAAACTCAAAATGTAAAAGCGTATGCTGAAATGCAAAGATGCATGAAGAAACCAAAAGGAAGCAAAAACAACTGAAAAACACAAAGTCAGTGTATCATACAAGAGTCAAAAATGTTTTCCCCATCTAAAAGGGGAAACACACACCAAGCTCACCTCTCAACCGATTAAAAGTTGATTGGTCCAAAGGCTTCGTGAAAATATCAGCCAACTGATGATGAGTATCGACATGGCGAAGGTCGATACCACCCTTCTCATAGTGGTCTCGCAGAAAATGAAAGCGCACATCAATGTGTTTGGTCTTCGAGTGCAGCACGGGGTTCTTAGCAACGCTAATCGCACTCGTGCTGTCACAAAGCAAAGGAACACGAGAAAAGCGCAGACCAAAATCACGCAAAGTGGCCATCATCCAGAGTAACTGGGAACACCAGCTAGCCGCAGCAACATACTCAGCCTCCGTGGTAGACTGGGTGACACTAGACTGCTTGCGAGAAGACCACGAAACAAGAGAAGAACCAATAAACTGGTAAGTCCCAGAAGTGGACTTGCGGTCAATACGACAACCAGCAAAATCGGCATCGGAATAACCGCAAAGGGAGAGGGTGGAGGAAGCAGAATACCAAATCCCAAACTCAGGAGTGAAGGATAAGTACCTCATTATGCGCTTGACCCCCTGATGGTGAGAAGTGCGCGGCGACGACTGAAATCGCGCGCACAGACACACCGCGAACTGGATGTCCGGGCGTGTCGCCGTCAGGTACAGCAGCGACCCGATCATACTCCGGTACTCCTTCTGGTCCACTGCTTCTCCCTCCTTGTCCGCATCCAGGGCCGTCGTGGTCGCCATGGGTGTTGGAAGAGGCTTGGCCTCACCCTTGTCGAATTTCTTCAAAATGTCCCGGGTGTACTTGCCCTGGTGCACAAACGTTCCTTCCCGGGATTGCTTGATTTGCAACCCGAGGAAAAACGTCAACTCGCCCATCATGCTCATCTCGAACTCCCTGCTCATAGTATCTGCAAACTTGGCAACCTGTAACACCCGGATTTACGAATAAAACCGAGGTAAAGCATATGTGGGCCCAAGGGGTCCCAAATCCACATATACCACAAAATGTATATCATTACAACACGAACAATGTTTAATAACTTATTACGTCACACGAGATTGTTCATCACATCGGCCAACGACCCATTATTACAACGGTAGCGTAGACGTAGACTTCACTCCACAGGGACACCGACTGGTGGTATGCCATCCTCAGAAGTCTGGCACATCTTCTGGATACTCCTCGTATTCTCCTTCATCTGGTACCCATCCGGGATTTTTATGTGAACCAACGACAAGCGTCAGCTCACCATGCTCAGCAAGTACAACTACGGGTAATGCAAGGCTCAAAAGGTTGACCGGGTTGACTGCGATTAGCATTTTATCTTAATCATATTTTTATACTATCCTTTCATTACTAAGTATGTGATCCCTGTTGTCCCACATGGTATGATCATAATTATGTTAACAAGAGGTAAGCCACAAACCACCAATATACCCTACCATGAACCACTTATAAAGGATCCGAGCTGCTCGTATCCGTGAGCACGGCTGATATATCAGGTTTACACTCTGCAGAGGTTGTACACTTTCACCTTAGGCCGTGATTCCCATATGCCGGGGAGAGCCAATCCCACATTACCTCCTCTATGGAAGTACGACAGGGTTTCACTACGTAGTCTTTCACTAGCTACCCTAACAAGTAGTAGCCGCAAGGTTTCGGCTTCCAGGCGAATGGAGGCCCCCTTCAAGACGGCACACCTAACAGCCGACCAGTACACATCTTGACAGGCAAGGAAGCCATTCTTTAACCCGGTTCCCCCCTCTAGCGCCTTTCGGTAAATACTACAAGCTAGAGAAAGTCTAGTTACACGACTAAGATCAGAGCCATATAATACCCAAGGTTGCACGGGATCTCCCGGGTGGTCGCTTTAAAAGATAGTCCCTGGGGTGGGTCACTGAGCAACACCAGGCTCCAGTGCCCTAAACGTGGTTAAAAAGCCTCTTTTAACATTTGTTCCATAGTCATTAATCAGTATTAAACAATTAGCATTTATATAGCGCATAGCATTTCTAATCATATTATGCAAAACCCTCCCATAGGTTCAAGGTATACAGTTTCAGGAAACTAGTATGATCCTATGGTTCATCATATTAGACACATGCATAATGATTTACTAGGTCTTGCATTAAATAGGTAACAAGGAAACTGTGGGTTGTACTTGCCTTGGTCACACGCTTGGTCCTGGTACTGCTCCTGCGAAGCCTGCTCCTCAAACACGTCACTGTCTGGACTCGATATAGAATCACCAATCATAGCATCCAAACAGTCATTACATGCAAACAAAATATATATCTATTAGAACAGTACACCAAGCATAAAAAACAGTTAGAGAAACATATATAAGACTATTCTACTCGTCGATACGATCAAATGAACATAAAGATCACTCTAAGCGGATTTAAAACGAGAAAGTTATAAAGAAAACAGGTTTCAGGGGCATTTTTATAAATAAAAATCATTTTCCGAGGGCTAACTCGCGAAAACCGAGGACTAAACCGTGAATAAACGTAGCCAGAGGGGGCTAGTACGCAAAAACGCGTCCTCTGGACGGCGGGCACTAATATTGAAGACTCCAGGGGCCAAACCGAAAGAAAACAGGACTTAAAACTAAATATATTGAACTGCAACGGACTGCGGGTTGATTTGCAAAAATCTTGGGGGCCTTTTTGCAAAAGCGGCAGCTGCAGCCGCGCAGGCGCTGACGCAGCGCCACGCGGCGCTTCGCGGTTGGCCGGGTCCACCACGCGGACGGTGGACCGCGAGCGGGGCGTGTGTGCACGGGCCGGTGAACCCGGCGCATACCCCTTCGGGGTTATGCTCTAATCCTGGCCGTCCGCACCGATCGGACGGCGCAGGGCGGCTCGGCGAGAGAGAGCGCGGCGGCGGGAGCGGCGGCGCAAACGCCGGCGAGCGGCGGCGCCATGCGAGGGGCTCGGGAACACGCCGTTCCGGCGTTCCCGGCCACGGTTGACCACACGGACGGCACCGGAGCGGAGCGGGGAAGACGGCAAGCACGCTGGTAGGCTCGGCTTCGACGGAGGGGCTCACCAAGGTGACGAACGGCGGCGAAGCGGATCTGCAAAAGGGGAAAAAGCTCCGGTGAGCTCGGGTTTGCGCGACACAAAAGAGAAAGAGCTTGGGTTTGGTTCGGACGGCCGCGGCGTCACCTGGAGGGGCTCGGAGTGGCCTCTGAGCAGTCGGCAAGGCTTCGCGGCAGCGGCAGAGAGAGAGAGCGGGTGAGCGGTGTGAGAGAGGGGCGAGGGGCTTCGCCCTAGGGTTTTATAGGGTTCGGGGGAGGCGGTGAAGGGCCGGGGAGCTCCACCGGGGCTTGATGGGAGCCGGAGTGGCCTTGAATGCCACTCCCGCGGCGGTTTCGGGAGAGGAAGGGTGCGGCGGCAGCGGGAGCTCGGTCAACGCGAGGTAGGGGACGGGTCAGCGACTGACCGTTGGGGACGCGGCAGCGCTTGCGCGCTGCGCGGGGCGAGCGGGCCGGGGCGAGCGCGCTGGGCCGCGCGAGGGCGAGCGGGGAGGCGGGCGCGGAGCGGGCCGACTGGCGCGGCGAGGAAAGGAGGGGAGGGGGAGAGGGAGCGGGCCGGGGCGCTGGGCCGGAACAGACCGAGGCCCGAGCGGGGAAAAACGGGGAGAGGGAAGGAGAAAGGCCTGGCGGGCTGGGCCGCCTCGCCTGGCTGGGCCAAAAGAGTGAGGGAGAGGTTTTAGAGAAAAGAAAAGCCTTTTTCTTTTATTTACTTTTGAAAACCTGCTCAAATTCAAATCAAATTTGAATTTGAACCAAACAACACTATTCCTACACTCAAGCAAAACACTATGCACCAGCATGAATGCTACAAAAATGTTTTTACGCCCCAACTAACTTTATTAATTCACCAAAAATTATTATTTAAGCTCTATGTTTCATGAAAACAAATAAATGAATTCATATTAAATTCTATTTTCTCAAAAGCGATTTTTCAGGGTGTCACAAACCTACCCCCCTTAGGATGAATCTCGTCCTCGAGATTCGGAAGATAGAAAAAGATTGGGATACTCTGATCTTAGATCCTCTTCTCTTTCCCAAGTGGCCTCGTCCTCAGAGTGCCGATTCCACTGGACCTTACACATCCTGATTATTTTGCTCTGAGTAATTCTCTCTGCGGTATCCAAGATTTTGATAGGACATTCTGCATAAGTGAGATCTCCCTTGATGTCCAATTCCTCCAAAGGTAACTGTTCTTCAGGTACTCGCAAACATTTCTTTAACTGCGATACATGAAACACATTATGTACCCCTGAAAGACTTTCTGGCAACTCAAGCTGATAAGCCACTTCACCTCTTCTATCTGAGATTCTGAACGGTCCCACATATCTGGGTGCTAACTTGCCTTTGGCATGAAACCTCTTGGTTCCTCTCATAGGTGATACCTTTAGATACACATAATTCCCGATTTCAAACTCCAGATTTCGTCTTCTGTTATCTGCATAACTTTTCTGCCTTGACTGAGCTATTTTTAGATTTTGCCTGATTATATGAACTTGATTTTCTGCCTCTTTTAAAAATTCTGGTCCAAAAACTTGACTTTCACCCGTTTGGTTCCAGAACAAAGGAGTTCGACACTGCCTTCCGTATAGTGCCTCAAAAGGTGACATCTTTAAACTTTTCTGATAGCTATTGTTATACGAAAACTCTGCATAAGCCAAACTCTTGTCCCAACTGATTCCATACTGAAGTGCACATGCTCGTAACATATCCTCGAGAATCTGATTCGTTCTTTCTGTCTGCCCATCAGTCTGCGGATGATATGTTGAGCTGAAGTTGAGCTTGGTTCCCAGTGATTCATGTAACTTCTGCCAAAACTGAGATGTAAACTGTGTTCCTCTATCAGACACGATCTTCTTAGGAACTCCATGCAAACATACTATCCTTTCCATATAAAGCTCTGCTAGCTTAGCTCCTGTGTAAGTGGTTTTGACAGGAAGGAAATGTGCCACTTTGGTTAACCGATCCACTATAACCCATATTGAATCATAACCTTTCTGAGTACGGGGTAAACCCACTATGAAGTCCATTCCCACTTCTTCCCATTTCCATTCTGGAATTTTCATGGGTTGAAGCAGTCCTGCGGGTCTTTGATGTTCTGCTTTAACTCTTTGACACGTATCACAGATTGCAACATATTCAGCTATTTCCCTTTTCATACCATACCACCAATACTTTTCTCTCAGATCTAGGTACATCTTTGTACTGCCTGGATGAATTGAGTATGCTGAGTTATGAGCTTCACTAAGAATCATATCCTTGACCGACTTGATATCTGGCACACAGATTTTCTTACCATGCCACACCGTCCCTTGTTCATCCATTCTGAAACCAGGTGCTTTGCCAACTACTATGCGTTCTGCAATGGCTATGATGTCCTCATCCTTCAACTGACCTTTACGAATTTCTTGTTCAAGAACAGGTTCCACTTCTAACTCCACGGTGTGTGCAACAACTGCTAGGTCCAACTTCCCAAATTCCT
This sequence comes from Coix lacryma-jobi var. lacryma-jobi, assembly GCA_009763385.1. Lineage (NCBI taxonomy): Eukaryota > Viridiplantae > Streptophyta > Magnoliopsida > Poales > Poaceae > Coix > Coix lacryma-jobi. The sequence goes on from CM019829.1 coordinate 40,364,215, forward strand.
CTGCTAACTCTGCCGGAAACTAAGATGCGTTAACCATATTCGCATAGCTTCTCCGACTAAGAGCGTCTGCCACAACATTTGCTTTTCCTGGATGATAGTGTACTTCGAGATCATAATCCTTGATCAATTCCAACCACCTTCTTTGCCTTAAATTCAGATCTGACTGAGTAAAGATATACTTTAAACTCTTATGATCAGTGTAAATCTCACACTTGTGACCTATCAGATAGTGTCTCCATATTTTTAAAGCATGCACAACTGCGGCCAGTTCTAGATCATGAGTCGGGTAGTTAAGTTCATGCTTTCTTAGCTGCCGTGACGCATATGCCACTACCTTTCCATCTTGCATAAGAACACATCCCAAACCTTGCCTGGATGCATCACAGTATATCGAGAAACTTCTGGTGAGATCTGGCAGAACTAACACTGGTGCGGTTGTCAACCTCTCCTTTAACTCTTCAAAATTTTCCTGACATTTCTCTGACCAGACAAACCTAGCATTTTTCTCAAGCAACGCTGTCATTGGCTTGGCAAGCTTAGAAAACCCTTCTATAAATCTTCGGTAGTATCCGGCCATACCCAGAAAACTACGAATCTCACTGACATCCTTGGGTGGATTCCAACTCAACACATCTTGAACTTTCTTCGGGTCCACTGCTACTCCACCATTAGAGATAACATGCCCAAGAAAGGATACTTCCTTTAACCAAAACTCACACTTGCTCAACTTAGCATATAACTCATTCTCCCTGAGCTTTTGCAACACTAGCCTCAGATGTTCCTCGTGTTCCTCTTCATTCTTGGAATACACCAATATGTCATCTATAAAAACCACAATGAACTTGTCCAGATATTCCATGAATACATTGTTCATTAGGTACATGAAGTAAGCCGGTGCATTGGTCAAACCAAAAGACATCACTGTGAACTCATACAAACCATAACGGGTGGTGAAAGCAGTCTTTGGTATGTCTGACGCTCGAATTCTCAACTGGTGATATCCAGATCGAAGATCTATCTTAGAGAAAACACGTGCTCCTCTCAACTGATCAAACAAGTCATCAATCCGAGGCAAAGGATACTTATTCTTTATGGTCACTTCATTCAAGGATCTGTAATCTATGCACATCCTTTGAGTCCCATCTTTCTTCTCTACGAACAACACAGGTGCTCCCCAAGGTGAGGAACTAGGTCGAACATAACCCTTATCCTGTAACTCTCTTATTTGTTTCTTTAGCTCTTCTAACTCATTAACACCCATTCTATAAGGTCTTTTTGCTATTGGTGCAGTGCCAGGTAAAAGATCTATTATAAATTCAATATCACGTTCAGGTGGCATACCTGGCAGATCGTCGGGAAAAACATCCGGGAATTCTCTGACTATTGGAATATCATCAGTCGTTGATCCCTTAATCTGATTCACTTGGCATACTTCAAGAGTTGGTGACATGCCCTGCACTCTATTACTTCTCCCTCTGAAGTTTTCAGCTGTACGGTTCTTGATGCACAGTGAATGACTGCATCATGCTTTGTCAACCAATCCATACCCAGAATGACATCGATCCCATATGTGTTTAACACCATCAGATCGGATAAAAAGTCTACCCCCCTTATGTTAACCTTAATTTTTGGGCAGCGCAAGCTTGCTCTCATTTCACCACCTGGTGAACTAACAAGCATGGCCTTGTCCATGGTATGCATGAGTAGTGTATGCCTCTTCACAAAGTGTGCAGATATAAAAGAATGCGATGCTCCAGAATCAAACAAAACTAAAGCAGAGTGGGAGTTAACTGGAAACGTACCGATCACAACATCCGGGGCACCCTGAGCTGACTCTGTTGTCACATGGTTCACCCTGCCACGAGCATAGTTCTGCTGACCTGGACGGCTTGGCGTGTGGGTGTTGAGCTTCTGGTTGCTTTGGGATCCTTGTCCCGTCTTCTTGGGACAATGGTAGGAGAGATGCCCAACGTCACCACAGACGAAACACTTGTTGTTTGTTGGAGTGGCCGGTGTGTTGGGAGAGTTCTTCACTGGTGTCCCACCAGTCTGTCCCTGGCGAGGGGTCTGTGCACGATTCTGATTCTGTTGAGTCTGCTGAGGAGTCCTCTGCTGGTTCTGGTTGCGCTGGTCATTGCCCGATTGCCCATACTGCCTCTGCTGGTTGCCGTACCCCGTAGAAAAACGCGGACGGCTGCTGCTTTCGGACTGCTGGTTCTGAAACTTTCTCTTCTTGGCGTCCATATCACGCCTCTTTCCTTCAATTACCAACGCCTTATCCACCATCTGCTGAAAGTTGGCGAAGGTGTGAGAGAGTAGCTGATACTGGATTCCATCATTCAAGCCTTCCATGAAAAGCTCCTGCTTATCAAGGTCTTCTTCAATGTCCCGAGGTGCATAGCGGGAGAGCTGTGTAAACTTGTCCTTATACTCGCTAACGGACATGCTTCCTTGCTTCAGAGCTAAGAACTCCTTTCTCTTCAAACGTACTGTTCCCGCCGGCACATGATGCGTGCGGAAACTGTCGCGGAACTCTTGCCACATGATCTGGTTGGGGTTGGGGTGCGCTTGTTGGTAGGTCTCCCACCAATCAAGAGCTGCTCCTTGGAGTTGCCCCGATGCATACAAGACCTTCTCGCGGTCGTTGCATTGCGCGATCTCCAACTGGCGTCCAACTGCCCGGAGCCAGCCATCCGCCTGAAGTGGATCTGGGGAGTGGTCGAAGGTAGGCGGATGTCCCTTCATGAACTCGCCTCGCTTATCTCTAACTTGAGGTGCGGGTGGGGGTGGGTGATTCTGGTTGTTCTGGATGGCATTGATCATCTGTTGCATGAGCTGTGTCTGCATAGCCAGGAGTTGTTCTATTGACACATTGGGAGGTGGTGGTGGTGGGTTTCCTGCTCCAGGGGTTCTCCTGGTGTCAACCATCTGTAACATATGTATAGGCCTCATAAGCTCTTTTGTATTGTATGATAAAGCACTGACAGAGATATAGATAACAAAAGAAAACTGCTCGAGAAAACTGATCCAAGAAAAGATGATATAGAACCCAACGTTATTATTATTATTATCACATTAAGAGTACTAAGATGGTGTGGACATGCCCCACACTCATCTCAATCATGCAAAGATCTAAATCATTACATGATCATCAACACAAGCATTAAAACACGTTATTAAACTCAAGGTTCATCCAAGACTCGACAACAAGACACTGACTCAACACTGACTCAAACTCGCGTAACTGTCGATCTGGCCTGATCTAGGATGAGGCTCCTATGGGTCGTAGCTCGTGCGGGTGCAGGTGCAACTCGGATGATGCCTCTTGCGCTGAACGACGATAGCAGGGTCCCTCGCTGTGGTGACTGGCAGGGTGTCCTGCGGCTGGACTCCACGTCGCACCTGGCGCTCGAGGGAGTCGATCCGACGCTGCAACCTCTCCGTCTCAATCCATAGAGTCCTCTGATCCGTCATAGCACGATCCAGGGCTGTGTTGAGAGTGACCACCAAGGGTACTGTCGCAATCAACCTAGCACTCTCGTGCTGCTGCACCCGTGCAACATCACAGCTGTCGTCCATGGTACGGCGTCGAGGGAAGTAGCGGTCGTCATCCTGCTGGATGGTCGGAAACAACCTGTCGCGGAAGACAAGGCAAGCCTGCCTAGCTGCATCCTCCACGCCGAACTCACGGGCGAGGGTCGGGCTCAGAGCGCAGATGACGTCACGAACAACCCAAGTCTTGTCCTCCTCGTCCCAAGTCTTCACGAACGCCTTCGTGACCCAGTAGCCGGTGTGCTCTGGGTGGGTGTACGACCGGCTGCGGTACTCCACCGTGGTACGACGAGGCCCGTAGTGCAGGTCGACGAGCTTCAGGAGCTTGGGGTGGTAGAAGTCGTCGCCCTCCTCGGTGGTGTGGGTCTTCCGGGTCCAGGTGGGATCCTCGTCCTGGACGTGGTACTCGGGAGTCCTCGAACCACTGTCGTCGCTGTCGTCGTGTGAGTCGCTGGAGTCGGAGCTGGAGTGGTCGTCGGAAGAGTCGTCGGAGGAGTGGTCGTCAGACGAGTCTCCAGAGTCATCGCTGGGTCTCCACCTGCAGCCTGCTGCTGCTCCTCGGGCTCCTCCTCGGCCTCCTGCCTCTGCTGACGGAACAGACGGATGTACTCGGCGCGGGTCGGTGCACGCCCTCCGGTGCTCTTGCGAGCGGTCTGCTTGGTCCGTGCCATCTACAAATTTTAAATACGAGTCAGGTACGGTAAAAAGTTTTATGAAAGACAGAGGAGTACTGGAAATTTTATAAATTACAAAAAGCAATAAATTTTTGGAATTACTCCTAGGAAAAAGGGGTATCCAGTCTATCTAGGGTAGCGTCCTACAGTCAGTTCGACTTTGATACCAATTTGTAACACCCGGATTTACGAATAAAACCGAGGTAAAACATATGTGGGCCCAGGGGGTCCCAAATCCACATATACCACAAAATGTATATCATTACAGCACGAACAACGTTTAATAACTTATTACATCACACGAGATTGTTGATCACATCGGCCAACGGCCCATTATTACAACGGTAGCGTAGACGTAGACTTCACTCCACAGGGACACCGACTGGTGGTACGCCATCCTCAGAAGTCTGGCACATCTTCTGGATACTCCTCGTATTCTCCTTCATCTGGTACCCATCCGGGATTTTTATGTGAACCAACGACAAGCGTCAGCTCACCATGCTCAGCAAGTACAACTACGGGTAATGCAAGGCTCAAAAGATTGACCGGGTTGACTGCGATTAGCATTTTATCTTAATCATATTTTTATACTATCCTTTCATTACTAAGTATGTGATCCCTGTTGTCCCACATGGTATGATCATAATTATGTTAACAAGAGGTAAGCCACAAACCACCAATATACCCCACCATGAACCACTTATAAAGGATCCGAGCCGCTCGTATCCGTGAGCACGGCTGATATATCAGGTTTACACTCTGTAGAGGTTGTACACTTTCACCTTAGGCCGTGATTCCCATATGCCGGGGAGAGCCAATCCCACATTACCTCCTCTATGGAAGTACGGCAGGGTTTCACTACGTAGTCTTTCACTAGCTACCCTAACAAGTAGTAGCCGCAAGGTTTCGGCTTCCAGGCGAATGGAGGCCCCCTTTAAGACGGCACACCTGACAGCCGACCAGTACACATCTTGACAGGCAAGGAAGCCATTCTTTAACTCGGTTCCCCCCTCTAGCGCCTTTCGGTAACTACTACAAGCTAGAGAAAGTCTAGTTACACCACTAAGATCAGAGCCATATAATACCCAAGGTTGCACGGGATCTCCCGGGTGGTCGCTTTAAAAGATAGTCCCTGGGGTGGGTCACTGAGCAACACCAGGCTCCAGTGCCCTAAACGTGGTTAAAAAGCCTCTTTTAACATTTGTTCCATAGTCATTAATCAGTATTAAACAATTAGCATTTATATAGCGCATAGCATTTCTAATCATATTGTGCAAAACCCTCCCATAGGTTCAAGGTATACAGTTTCAGGAAACTAGTATGATCCTATGGTTCATCATATTAGACACATGCATAATGATTTACTAGGTCTTGCATTAAATAGGTAACAAGGAAACCGTGGGTTGTACTTGCCTTGGTCACACGCTTGGTCCTGGTACTGCTCCTGCGAAGCCTGCTCCTCAAACACGTCACCGTCTGGACTCGATATAGAATCACCAATCATAGCATCCAAACTGTCATTACATGCAAACAAAATATATATCTATTAGAACAGTACACCAAGCATCAAAAATAGTTAGAGAAACATATATAAGACTATTCTACTCGTCGATACGATCAAATGAACATAAAGATCACTCTAATCGGATTTAAAACGAGAAAGTTATAAAGGAAACAGGTTTCAGGGGCATTTTTATAAATAAAAATCATTTTCCGAGGGCTAACTCGCGAAAACCGAGGACTAAACCATGAATAAACATAGCCAGAGGGGGCTAGTACGCAAAAACGCGTCCTCTGGACGGTGGGCACTAATACTGAAGACTCCAGGGGCCAAACCGAAAGAAAACAGGACTTAAAACTAAATATATTGAACTGCAACGGACTGCGGGTTGATTTGCAAAAATCTTGGGGGCCTTTTTGCAAAAGCGGCGGTTGCAGGCGCGCAGGCGCTGACGCAGCGCCACGCGGCGCTTCGCGGTTGGCCGGGTCCACCACGCGGACGGTGGACCGCGAGCGGGGCGTGGGTGCACGGGCCGGTGAACCCGGCGCATACCCCTTCGGGGTTATGCTCTAATCCTGGCCGTCCGCACCGATCGGACGGCGCAGGGTGGCTCGGCGAGAGAGAGCGCGGCGGCGGGAGCGGCGGCGCAAACACCGGCGAGCGGCGGCGCCATGCGAGGGGCTCGGGAACACGCCGTTCCGGCGTTCCCGGCCACGGTTGACCACACGGACGGCACCGGAGCGGAGCGGGGAAGACGGCAAGCACGCTGGTAGGCTCGGCTTCGACGGAGGGGCTCACCAAGGCGACGAACGGCGGCGAAGCGGATCTGCAAAAGGGGAAAAAGCTCCGGTGAGCTCGGGTTTGCGCGACACAAAAGAGAAAGAGCTTGGGTTTGGTTCGGACGGTCGCGGCGTCACCTGGAGGGGCTCGGAGTGGCCTCTGAGCAGTCGGCAAGGCTTCGCGGCAGCGGCAGAGAGAGAGAGCGGGTGAGCGGTGTGAGAGAGGGGCGAGGGGCTTCGCCCTGGGGTTTTATAGGGTTCGGGGGAGGCGGTGAAGGGTCGGGGAGCTCCACCGGGGCTTGATGGGAGCCGGAGTGGCCTTGGATGCCACTCCCGCGGCGGTTTCGGGAGAGGAAGGGTGCGGCAGCGGCGGGAGCTCGGTCGACGTGAGGTAGGGGACGGGTCAGCGACTGACCGGTGGGGACGCGGCAGCGCTTGCGCGCTGCGCGGGGCGAGCGGGCCGGGGGCGAGCGCGCTGGGCCGCGCGAGGGCGAGCGGGGAGGCGGGCGCGGAGCGGGCCGACTGGCGCGGCGAGGAAAGGAGGGGAGGGGGAGAGGGAGCGGGCCGGGGCGCTGGGCCGGAACAGACCGAGGCCCGAGCGGGGAAAAACGGGGAGAGGGAAGGAGAAAGGCCTGGCGGGCTGGGCCGCCTCGCCTGGCTGGGCCAAAAGAGTGAGGGAGAGGTTTTAGAGAAAAGAAAAGCCTTTTTCTTTTATTTACTTTTGAAAACCTGCTCAAATTCAAATCAAATTTGAATTTGAACCAAACAACACTATTCCTACACTCAAGCAAAACACTATGCACCAGCATGAATGCAACAAAAATGTTTTTACGCCCCATCTAACTTTATTAATTCACCAAAAATTATTATTTAAGCTCTATGTTTCATGAAAACAAATAAATGAATTCATATTAAATTCTATTTTCTCAAAAGCGATTTTTCAGGGTGTCACACAACCAAAGCGTGAGAAGAACCACCGAAAATGATATCATCCACGTAAATTTGGACCAAGAGAGTATCAGTGCCTTGGTTGAGGAGAAAGAGCGTTTTATCTACACATCCCATTTTAAAACCCTTAGCAAGCAAAAAGGTTTTCAACCTATCATACCAGGCTCTAGGGGCTTGTTTCAAACCATACAAAGCTTTGTGAAGTTTAAAGACATGGTTTGGAAACTTGGGATTTTCGAAACCGGGGGGTTGTCTAACATACACCTCCTCTTCTATGTAGCCGTTTAAGAAGGCACTCTTGACATCCATTTGAAAAAGTTTGAAACCTTTGGATGCAGCAAAAGCCAAGAGTATCCTAATTGCCTCCAAACGAGCTACAGGAGAAAACGTCTCCTCATAGTCTATCCCCTCCTTCTGACTATATCCCCGGGCTACGAGTCTGGCCTTGTTTCTCACAACATGGCCATCTTCTCCCTGTTTGTTTTTAAAAACCCATTTTGTCCCAATTGGGTGACACTCAGAAGGTGGAGACACTAGAACCCAAACCCGATTTCTCTCAAAGTTCTCAAGCTCCTCATGCATGGCATTGACCCAATCCGGATCCGTTAAAGCGTGTCCAACATCCCGGGGTTCAAAATCAGCAACAAATGCAGAATGAGCAAAGTGAGAGATTTGCCTTGACCGGGTGACGCGTTCGTCGATGCTGCCGATCATCTGCTAAGGCAGGTGCTGGCGCTGAATGTGTCGTGGCGCCTCCCTTGCCGAAGTGGCCTCCCCCTCAACAGCAGCTGGTGCCTCCTCGGGTACAATGGGTACCGCTCGAGGTGGCGCATCCCACGGCCCCTAGGAAGAAGACATGTCGGGGCCGTGAGTCGTCGTCGAAGCCGCTCCTTGCGGCACAGCAGGTGGAGGAGGAGGTGATGGGTCATCCATGCCTTCAGTACCTTCTTCTTCATCATCAAAAAGAGGCTCGCCAACCTCATGATCACCTGCACGCTCAAAACGAGAAGAGGGACAAACCATGGTCTCGTCGAAGGTGACATCTGATGTCTCCATGACTCGGTTAGTGTCAAGGTTAAGTACACGATAAGCACGAGTATGAGTGCCATAACCCAAAAACACACCGTCAGAAGAGCGAGACTCAAATTTGTCCAGGTTTCCTTTCTTAAGTATAAAACAGTGGCAACCAAAAACTCTAAAATAACTCACCTTGGGTTGTCTACCAAAATGCAACTCATAAGAAGTCTTTTTCAAGAAGGCTCTCAGAAAAATGCGATTGGAAATATAGCATGCAGTGTTCATTGCCTCGACCCAATACCGCCTAGGAGTCCTATGCTCATTGAGCATCGTCCTGGCCATCTCCACAATGGTCCGATTCTTCCTCTCCACAACACCATTCTGTGGCGGTGTGTAGGGGGAAGAAAACGGATGCTCCAAACCCAAAGAGTTACAAAACTTCTCAAAATCCGAATTCTTGAATTCGGAACCATTATCACTCCGAATTGCTCGCATTGAGTTCAAAGGGAACTCATTCTGAAGACGCAAAATCAGATTGCGAGCAAAGGAGAAAGTCTCGGTCTTCTCAGCTAAAAAGAAGACCCACGAATATCTCGAAAAGTCGTCAACAATAACAAGCACATACCACTTCCCTCCAACTGAGCTAACCCGAGCCGGACCAACAAGGTCCATGTGCAAAAGCTCTCCAGGGTGCTTGGTCATGACCTGAGTCACTGGAAGGTGGGGAGCGGCAACCATCTTCCCATGTCTACAAGAATGGCAAACAAGATCCTTCTCCATGGACAACTTGGGCAATCCTCAGATTAGGCCAAGTGAACTAAGTCTTGCAAGCAAGTCGAAGCTCAGGTGACCAAGTCTCCTATGCCACTTCCAAAGATCAGAGGAGGAAGGTCCAGCCAAAAGACAACGAGAAATTCCAAACGACTCCGAGAAATCCGCATGAAAGACTTTTCCAAAGGGTGAAATCACACATACAATATTGCCCTGAGGATCCAAAATGCGACTGAGATTCGGTTTAAAATGAATCTCATAGTCATCATCAAAAAGTTGCGAAACAGAAAGAAGGTTAAAATGAAAGTTAGAAACAAGAGCAACATCGCGCAACACAAAGTGCTCATTAACTCGCACAGACCCACGAGATAGCACCTTACCTTTGCTGTTGTCGCCGACGGTGATATACTCCTTTCCGGCGACCGGACTAAGACTGGAGAACCACTTGACGTTTCTGGTCATGTGCCTCGAGCAACCGGAATCCACCAACCAAACGTTCTCCAATCGTTTTACCTACATCAATAAAAAGACATAGGGTGAGCATATGGTCCAACACTGGGGTTAGTGAAGTAAGGGGAAAACCAGTGTTGGGCAAACTGCTCAAAAGAACGGTTAGCAGAAAAACCATTCCTAGCACGTCTACGAGAGGAGCGATCACCACGCTGAGGAAAGCATGGTCCGCTGGGGAAAGAGCGCTCACCGCGATACTCAAAACGCGGTGGGGGAAAACGCTCAACTACAAAGCCACCGCCGCGGGGTCCATAGCCTACAACTGCAGGCTCCCGCCGGGCACGTCCTCTCCTCTGCTGCCTAGGCCTAGGAACTTGAGGTTCTGGACCTCTGGGTCTAGCAGCACGTCTCTGAACATTCGGCGCATGTACATCATGGAGAGGATGGTACATGTCCGCATTGTTCATCTCCCTAGCACGACGCGCCTCTCTCTTGCGCCGAAAGCAGAACTCGCTCAAGTGTCCATCTCGCCCACAATGCTCACAATGGTACCTCACCGCTCTCATAGGGGGTTGTTGGTACTCACGGTAGTGGGTGTGGATCACTTTGCCCTTCTGTGGCATAAGCTCCTCTTGGATGGGTGGCATGGTGTCCAGTTTGTTCTTGAGGTGGTTGGGTTTGCGATGCCACACTTGGTTTTTGGGTGGAGCTCTCGGAGGTTCCTCAAACACTCCATCCTTGGTGTTAGGCTTGCGAGGCTCTTTGGGTGGAAGCTTGGTAAGTTTGGAAGTAGTGGTGGAGTTGGGCTTCTCACTCGGGTTCAGACCACTCGACTCTCCAATCTTCCCAAAAGCAGAAAGATCAACACCCGGAGCAAAACCTACACCAGGACCTCCAGCAGCTCGCTTGAATTGGGAGATCATCATCCCGAGCTGTGGCTCACCACAAGACACCCATGACAAGATGGTCCGAAGGTATGTGTTTTCTTCCTCAGTTTGCATCTTGTCATGCTTCACGTTTGCGATCTCCATCTCCAAACCCTCACAAAGAACACACCTAGCCACACATGTGCTACCTGAGTTGGCCTCTTCAAGAGACACAATCTTGGCATTCTTCTCTGCCAGCTCAGATTGCAAGACAGGACAAGTCTTGCACGCACCCAACAGCGAGGGTCTAGCCTTCAGCTCATCCACCTCTCCTACCAACGCAGCATACTTACCTCTCAAAGTGAGAAGGTCAGTCATGTGCGTGGTGCACATCTCACACTCGGCATCCTCAGACACGACCACGGTGGACTTGGCAAACTCAAGCTCTCTCACCGTGTCCTCCCACTTCTGCCTAAACTCCTTGCGCTCTCTAGCGGCACGCCTAAGCAGCTTGTCTTGACTAAGAAGCGCGGCAGTAAGTTTCTCGACCTCAGCAGAAAGCTCATCGGGGGTCAGAGATACCTGGGAGGTGTCGTCGTCGTCGTCGTCGTTCCGAGGAGTGTCCTCCAGCTCCCCGCTAACCTCCTTGTCGAGGGCCATGGTACAGAAGCCCTCGTCGTCGGCGAGGAAGCAGAGGCCGTTGAGCTTGTCCTCGATTCTCTTCTTCTTCTCGGACTCATCGTCGCTTGAGGAAGCGGAGTCGTCATCCGAGTCGTCGACGTCGCTGAGCGTGGTGAAGAACGCACGCTGCTCAGCTTGGGCCTTCTCCAAGTACTTTGTCTTGATGTACTCCTTGTTGAAGCCGCCCTTCCGCTTGTGCCTTGCGGGGACGTACTTCTCCTTGCGCTTGCCGGAGTCGTACTTGTGCCCATGATCGCCCTTCCCAGAATGCTTGTTCTTCTTGGGACAGTTGTCGATGAAGTGGTTGGGGTCGCCGCACTCGTAGCACCCCGAGCGTCCTCCTCCGCGGCGACGGTTCATGCGGTTGTTGTGAAACCGTGTGAACCGGTTGGCAAGCATAGCCAGCTCGTCGTCTCCCAAAGACTCCAGCTGCTCCTCTGTAACAGAAAAGAGAGAAGGGAGTGCAAGGCCTCTAGAGGGGTTAGCAGAAGAGCCAGAAAGCAAAGCCATCGACGGGCCAGAAGGATTTTCATAAGAAGCCCTCGCCATGACATCGATCTCACTGGACTTGAGCTTATTGAAGAGCTCATCGCACGTGAGGGTCTCATAGTTAGGTGATTCGATGATCGCCTGAACCTTGGAATCCCACACCGACTGATCAAGAGTATGCAAAAGCTTGAGAGCCCTCTCATGATCGTCGAAAGGCAACAGCTCCTTGTTAGCCCTCATCCTGTTGACAATCACCTGAATGCGAGCGAATAAACTTTCTATGCTCTCGCCAGGCATATGTCGAAAGTTCTCATACTCTCGCTTGAACGACTCGTAGAGACGGGTTTTGACTTGAGAGGTTTCCTCATGAAAGCGCATGAGGGTAGCCCAAATCTCCCGAGCCGTAGCGAGGTGAGAAACACGATCAAACTCACTCATGCTCAAACATGAGAAAAGAGCATTACGTGCTCGGCTATTGGCATCGTGCTCATCGATCTGATGCTGAGTCACACGAGCAGCCAAGACAAAGTAATCGGCAGAGTTGCAAATATCCCAAATGGAAGCACCCAATCTTCTGATTGCTTTTCTTGCATAGGCTTAGCCCGGTTGAAAAGTTAGGCAATGACCATGCTTTCAACCTCTCACAATCACATGCTTTAAAGTTGAACTTGTGTTAATACCTGTTGACACAAAAAATCGGTTGATGTCGCCAACACACTCGAATGCACGGTCCTCAGAGGGGTACAGAGCAAGGTCCTGACCTCCTGAACCTTCAACGGGTGATGGAGCTGAATCTAAGCGAGATCGACTTCGGGCGTGCCAGTCAATTTGACCTGCAATTGACAAGGATAAGAAATAGATTGTAAAATCATGGAACCTGCCGGTTTGGTGCCAGACAGTTCCAAAATGTACGGCTATGATATAGCCACTTGTCTTTAGGATATTGACTACCAAGTCAATTCCCAAGAGATTATATAAAAAGCATTGAAAAAGATATTGTTGACACTTCTTAACGCAACCACTAGAACTAGATTATGGAGCCTAACCCCAACAATGGCGCTAGAAGTGTCTTGGTGGTAAAACTATTGACTATTGGATAATTCCGCAAGCGCACAGAATATACCGATGTAGTACTTCACCCGGAAGTATTCCAAGGTATCGTTATTTATTTTATCCCAAAGGAAAGCAAGCTAGGAAAGATGTAGAGAGAGGAAAGATATATCCTTTAGTCTTACTATACTCTATTATCAATTAGAGAAGCAAAAGGGGATAAGTGGATATAAGGGAGGATAGATAGATAAGATAAATAAGTTAAGCAAAGAGTATATGATATGAAATATAACTTTAGTAGAGTTAGCTAGGTGGGAGGACAACGAGTGATTATAAAGTACTCCTATGTTTCTATCTTTACTCCTATGAACTAATCCTAATTAAATAGATGACTTAACTAATTGACGCCTTGCTACTTGTGTGAGAGGGATAAACGAGAGAGTAAAGCGATAGAAGGTTGTTCACCTAACCCAATACTCAAGCGGATATTTGGCTTATGGACGCCTTACCTTTTAAAAACAAGCCTGAGTTCACGTGAGGGGATCTAGGTAGCGAGGCAAAATCTGTCACCTTTGCCCATGCGCCCCTACTGTCCGTGCAAGCCAGCGGTAGTCAAAGATAAGATAAAGTATGAGCACCACGCTCACACTTATCTACACCTTTAGCTATCGATCAAAATAGCTAAAGCCCCTATCCTAAGATAGGACGATGACGCACACACAAGAAGCTATTTAAAGGAAATCAATCTAACTAAGACAACTATAGAACCAAGATAAGCACACAACAAGACTATATAAATATAGACTTGCACTAAGTAAATACTTAAATAAATACTTGGAAAGTAAATACTTAAGTAAATGCAAAGTAAACTAAAGAAAGAATAATATATTATATAAATAAATTCTTACAAAAGAAGGAAGATACAAGGGCTGTACAAGACTCGCAGAAGACGACTCCGAAGACCCGAGCTTCGCCCGACTCAACTCTAACTCCCACTCTAGACTAACTACTACTACTCTTGCTTGATCTCACATGAAAGTGGAGATATGTGTTGTGAGATATTGAAAGGTCTAAATTGGCTAGAGGGGGGGGGGGGTTGAATAGCCTAATTAAAATTCTACAAAATTACTTAGGCAAACACTATTAGTATAACAAACAACGAAGCTTTTTGTGCTAGCCTAATAGTGTGTTGCAAGCCACCTATCCAATAATTCTACCTAATATTTCTATGTCACACAATCAACTAGAGCTAATAACAAATGCGGAATATGAAGGACCGAAAATGCTAAAGCAAGGCGACCAGAGGGGGAGGGGGTGAATGGGAGCCTAAAATTTCTTTTCAGAATGAAAGGCCTCTGTCCCAACAAAATCAACCCCAAGAGCAAAGACGACACACGTGATGTCCACGACCCAAGAGAATGGGTGGATGTTCCCTAGGAACACAGCGGGACACCACAAAAGCTCCCTCTTCAAAATCCACGCAAGTCAACTAGTGACAGGATGGAGTTTGGGTAACCTCAACCCTCCCCGAGCAACGCGAGGGGGATTCAGAATTTTTCGCAAAGCGGGAAGCCCGGTTTCTATAGAGCACAGAGTCGGGAATCCAACGCAAAAAGCGGATCTCAAATAGGAGCTCGAACGTAAAAGATACGGACGAAAACGTGCGATCACTGCACTGACCGGACTCTGAGGTGCGTCCGGTCAGTGTCGATCGGACGCGTACGGTCACAAGAATCCCGATTCGGAAGCTCTCTGTGTTGGACCGGACTCTGTGAGGAGGTGCGTCTGGTCAACACAAAAACCAGCGTCCGGTCGCTACTACTCGATGAACAGTAGTAGCAGCGCGTCCGGTCCAAGCACAGCAGGTGCGTCCGGTCACTAAAAACGGTCTCTGAAACTGACCGGACTCAGCACGGGGTGCGTCCGGTCGTGTCCAGGCCAGCGTCCGGTCACCACGCGCGAACTGGACAGCGCGGGTGTTCAACGACCAGAATCTGTCAAGGTGCGTCCGGTCGCTTCGATGCAGCGTCCGGTCACCCCAATCAGCTCCCTGTTCGTCCACCAGATCGACCTGATCTCCCTCAAATCAAAAGCACTAGGGCTCAAATTTCATGTGAGGGGTCACAAGGATGTTAGTGAGCTACTCCTAAGAGATCATGGCTCGAACCTAACTCCAAATCGGTGAATCGAAGAAAACGGTGAAGAATGGGCAAGAACTCGATCCGAAAACTAAATCCGCCTGATCTGTGAGTTCGTGAGGTATTAGAGAAATTCCTTCGGTAGAAAGAAGACTCTCACGAAGCTACACAAGATGGTTCAAACGGATTTGCGAATCTTCCCTCGAGACAATAAATCTCGTGAAGAGCAAAGGAGGGGAAAACGTGCAATGCGAAGAACAAAATCGCAAGACAAATTAAAGCACGAATTTGATCCTTGGATTCAGAGGAATGGATGATTGATTAAACACTCGGTGTCAGGCTACAAGCCACTCCTAGCAACACAAAGCTTGGATGGCGAAAAGCTCAAGAACAAGAGCCGGTCTCTCCTCTAACCCTAGCCTTCTCTCACAGGAACAAAATGAGAGTGGCACCGTCCAAGGATCGCTGTCCAACACAGCCCCTTCATCTATATATAGGTGCACGTCTGAATGACACAAATGCCCTAACATGAACCACTAACCCAAATACCCCAGGGGTAAAACTGTCCAACTCTGGCAGTTTCCATCCGACGGCCACGCCCGCACATCCGGTAGCTTCGCCTCGACGCGATCTCCCTGATGCCGCCACGTGTCGTCATGTCGACCACCGCGCCTTCCTCGTGGATAGCTTCGCCGCCGCGCCAGCCTCTCCATGCCGCCACGTGTCGACCGTCCTTTTGGACCTTCCCCCGGTTTTGAGGCCCAAACCGGGAAACCTGCCAGCCCTGGTTTTGAGGCCCAAACCTGGAAACCGTCCACCCCGAGTTTTGAGGCCCAAACTCGAAAACTCGCGAGCCCAGGTTTTGAGGCTCAAACCTGGAAACCGTCGATGGTAGCTTTTTGAGGCTCAACTACCGAACCCGCGCCGTAGACGGGATGTGGTTCGCACACCCCGACCACCGGCACCGATGCCGATGCATGTCCAGCCTCCACGCCGGGCACAACGCCTTCGCCTTCTTTCTTGACTTGGCCGACGACACTTGCGCCGCACGCAAGCCCGTGTCCGACCTCCGCCAAGTGCCATGACGCCATCGTCTTCCTCTCGACTTGGCCGATGCATCGCACATCCCCATGTGCTCTCGCTCACCCATGCCACGTGCCAGCTACCACAGCTGGTCCACTGGCCCTCTGGTCCGTCAGTCCAAGCCTCACGCCCGCCCTTCACCGCTCTGGGTACATCGGCATGGCACATCCGCCGCACGGCACGCCCATCCTTCACCGCTCCCGGTCCGTCGGCACGGCACGTCTCTACTTGACCTTCACCTCGCCATCGAACACTGTATTTGAGCTCAACACCTGCACATCAACACAGCCAAGAGACACATGTTGCACACGCACACCAACACATGAAACACCACAACTCAACGCCACCAGTCAGTCATAAACATTAAGCACATAGCTAGATATAGACTCAACTGAGAAAAGCCTCAAACCTTCCTCATCAAAGTCAATCATTCATCATATACGTTCTCAGAATAAAACAATCTAGCTCTAGCACAAGTATGATATACAAAGAATGTATATGAAACAAGTGTGTGCAATAGATAGACTAAGCAAGCTAATTAGCTACACAAGTAATAGAACAAGAGATATACAACAAGAATAATATCTACACAATAGAAATAGCTCAATGTAAATACACAAAGTAAATGAGCTAGATAGAGGTGGTTTCACCGAGCCTTCGGGATCGCCTAGTAGAGACCCAATCACCGGTGAAATCCACTCGTGATGCCAATCACCAAGATGTGAATATGAAGACCAATCACAATAAGCACACGGGACACCAAGATTTATCCCGAGGTTCACGTGCTTGCCGGCACGCTACTCCCCGTTGTGTCGACCAACACTAGGTGACCCGGTGGCTAATCGGCGCAAAGCCAAGCTCACTAAGAGCGCCACAAGAATCTACCACTAGTGAGGTAGCTCAATGACACGAGCAATCCACTAAGGATGCCTCTTGCCGCTCCGGCGAGGTGACGCTCCAAAACCCCTCACAATCACGATCGGTGGTGGCCAAGAACAATCTCCTTCTCTTGCCAAAACCACCTCAACGCCTCCAAGCCGTCTAGGCACCGGCAAATGCCAAGAGTAACAAGAGAACTCAATGCCGATGCGAAGAACTAGTACCACTAGATTGAACTCTTTTCAAATCACGCACTAGATCACTCAATCTCACTTGGTTTGATCAAATCAACTTGGGAGATGAGTTGGGAGGCTTGTCAATGCTCACTAGTATGCTTAGGAATCAAAATGTGCAAGAGAGACCCCTAGCAAGCCGACCAAGCCTCTTAAATAGGCCACACAAGTCGGCCTAGCCGTTGGGCCTAAGGATGGCAATCTTACCCGCGAGTGCGAATACCCGTTTTTCGTACCCAATGGGTGCGGGTATGGGCATGAAAGTTTACCCGCGGGTACATTGCGGATACAGGGGTGTATGCCGAGTCTCTGAGTGATGAGTGATTGTCAACTGGGTTAATGCGCATGTTCTTTGGCTTGTGTTGTGCAGGTGTCGAGCACGGATACAGTGATCAGAGGCAAGGTGAAGGTCAAGTAGAGACGTGCCGTGCCGATGGGCCGAGAGTGGCGAAGGGCGGACGTGAGGCTTGGACTGAGGGACCGGTGGCCCAAGGATCAACTGTGGTGGATGGCAGCCTGGGACAGCGACGAGCGGAGACTTGCGGGCACGGTGTTGCCTGGGTCGAGGACCTGGGGACACGTGTCAGTGGACGGGGTGCACGGGCGGTGCACCCCCTCTACAGCTTCGGTTTGGTGGTAGAGCCAGAGAAAAACCATCGGGTGGACGGTTTCTAGGTTTGGGCCTCAAAACCTGGGCACGGATGGTTTCCGAGTTTGGCCACAAAACTCAGGCTGAGGATGGTTTCCAGGTTTGGGCCTCAAAACCTGGGTGTTGCGGGTTTGCTGAGTTTGGGCCACAAAACTCAGGCGTTGGTGGGCTGGTTTCCCGGTTTGGGCCTCAAAACCGGGGGTTGGTCGTGAAGGCTGGTTTCCCGGTTTGGGCCTCAAAACCGGGGGTGCGACGTCCGGGAAAAGGACGGCAGAGCGGTGGCGGCACGTGGCGGCAATCGGGAGGTTGCGTCGAGGCAACACTACGAGTTGTGCGAGCGTGGCCGTCAGATCCACCTACCATCGAGTTGGTCCAGAATAACCTTAGGGTTTAGCTGGTTCGCTCTGTAAGTAGTTAGGGGTAGAGTGGGAATTAGGAATAGTTAGAATTAGGATAAGTAGGGGGAGACACCCACCTCCCTAACTATCTCAGTCATTTGCTCTTTGCTTCTAGGGTTTCCTGCTCTCCCAATCCCCTGCTGTAGCTAGCTGAGATCCGCAGAGAACCATACCTCTGTGTACTAGAGATTTTGACGAAGTGAGGCCGTAACCTCACTGTTGTAGCGTGTGGTAGCCACACGGTTGCAGATCGATGTGTTGATTCGTGTTTTGCTCGTGTTCTTCGCGTTTTTCGTTTTCTCCGCGATTTTCCCGTCACTCGATCTCTCTCCCTACTACGTCTTTGCGAAATCCGTTTGAATCAACTTGTTCGTTTTTGAAAGGAGATCACTTCCACCGAAGGAATTCATCTAACTCCTCACGAACAAGTAGATCGGGTTGATTTCGTTTTTGTGGCGCTTTTCGGTTCATCCTCCTCCCCTTTTGATTTCCCGGTGTTTGAGTTGATTTGAGCGGATGATTTCTTGGGGATAGTCTCCTAACTACTCCATGATCATCCTCTCCAAGTTTGGGAACGTGGGATCTTGGATTGAATCGATTTGGAGAAGATTTGGGTGAAGGGCGACCAAAATCTCCCTCACTGGGAGTTGGCGGACAGTCCGCTGTCCCAGTCGCGGACAGTCCGCGCGTCGGGGACGAGCCGGACCAGTGGCCCTGTTCTTTGGCTGTTTGTTTTTGTTCGACCGGCGGACAGTCCGCCGTTGAAGTTTGCGGACAGTCCGGGAGACGTCCAGCAAGACTTCAGCAGCACTGCTGTTTTGCGTATTCTGCCGGCGGACAGTCCGCCAGTGAACCGCGGACAGTCTGGCCTTGGGCGGACAGTCCGGGACTCCAGGTCCGGACAGTCCGGGATTTGGCTGAAGCCTCCGGTTTTGTGCGTTTGCTCTCCCGACTTCTTCGCTTGGTTTTCGAACTTCTCGTTTGGCCCTAGAGTTGATCAAGGAACCTCTCTAGGTATCTTTGCTACTTGTTAGCATAGGTATTTAGGAGTTTCTCGACGTAGCCGTCTATCTACGTTCAGGACTTGGTTTTTGGGGTCAAATTTGTTCCGGTGCTTTTGCCGTTTGGTTTGCTATCGTTTTGTGGTGCCTCGCTGTGATCCTAGGGATCATCCACCCTCGTCCAAGGGTCGTGGGCATCACGGTTTCGGTTGTAGCTTTCTGGGGTTGATTTTGGGACATTTGGCCAAAGATTCGAAAGAAATTTTTGAGCTCCCATTCACCCCCTCTGGTCGCCTTGCTAGTACTTTCTCGGTCCTTCATACATGAGGGTCGGGTACCCGCAAATATGCGGGTAGGGTGCGGGTATAAACTTTTACCCGCGGGTACCCGATGGATACCCGCAATTTGAGAATATATATAAATATTTTTCATTTATGTTATATAAATGTCATGTTGACTACCTCATTTAATATAAAATTGTAGCATATGCATGTTGACTACCTCATTTAATATAAAATTGTATCATATACATAGCATGTTGAGTAGTAAAGATGATATTTTTTATAGATGGCTAAATAAAAGTGATTATGCGAGTTATTAATTTATTATTGTAGTTCGTGTAATTTTTTTATGTCATTTGTATGAGCATGAATGTTTGAATTATGAATAATCTATGATCTATCGTGGCTTGTGAGCTTCCATTTATTGTCATATTGAACTAAAAGTGAGATTTACATATTTGTGTGTTGTTTAACTATGAATTTATCGATTCATATCACTATAATTTTATTATTTGATCTCTTTTAGTTAGACCCGACGGATACCCGATACCCGCCGGGCACGGGTACGGGTACGAAATCTTACCCGCGGGCATGCTCGCGGGCGGGTAAAAGTAAGGGTCGCGGGTATGTTCGCGGGCGGGTAAATGCTCTACCCGCACCCTACCCGACCCGTTGCCATCCTTAGTTGGGCCCAAAACAGAGGCATCAGACGCGCCGGTGTCGGGGCCATCGGACGCTACCCCAGCGTCTGATGCTCCGAAGAGCACCACGTGTCCTCCTGGTATGAATTCGAGCCGTTAGATCCCAACGGTCATATTGCTTCGCGCCATGGTTAAAGTGGCATCGGACGCACCGATGCCAGGCATCGGACGCTCCGATGCTACTGCTCGATTAAGCTCTTTTCTGTGCCACATCGGACGCGCCGCCACCTTCACATCGGATGCTCAACCCCTGCGTCCGATGACACAACAGAAAGGTTCCAGAGAGGACTAAAACACATCGGACGCATCCGATGGTTCTGCATCAGACGCAGGCCAGCGTCCGATGCTCCCTGGAAGGCATGCACGCGCCACGTCACCTGCATCGGATTCTGCAACAGTGATTTCTCAGCGTCTGTTGCCAGCGTCCGATGCTCCTTCAAACTCTGACAAAAACTAGGGTTAGCCATCGGACGCTCGGCCAGCGTCCGATGCTGCCGCCTCCAGCGTCCGATGCTGATAATTCAGCATCTTTTGCCTTCTAACTTCTACCCTTGCTCCCATGCGCCAACACCAAAGTGTTTCAACACTTGTGCATGTGTGTTAGCATTTTTCAAAGCATTTTCCAAGGGTTTAGTTAGTCACTCACTAGGTCTATATCATCGATATGTTAGAGAACACCTAGTGGCACTTGAACACCGCATAAGCCGTGAATAATCTTCTCTTAATAGTACGGCTATCTATCCTAAATGTGATCACACTCGCTAAGTGTCTTGATCACTAAAACAAAGAGTCCTATAGGTTATACCTTTGCCTTCGGCCCTCTTTGTTCCATCTCTTCTCTTCTTCTCAAGTTTCACCAATGGTAGAGCTCTTGATCTCTTGAGTGCTTGTGGCCATCACCATCCTCCATAGTTGCCACCTTGCTAGCTCCACCACTTGGCTTGGTCCCAATTCTTTCTTATAAGCTACACACATGCTTAGCAATAGAATTAGACCAAATAGGTTTCATCAATTAACCAAAACCAAACTAGGGATTTCAGATATGTAAACTATCTATGCGATGTGTTGAATGAGAGGGTGAAGGCCTCTATTTATAGTGGAGGTGCAGTAGGGGCTACTCTGGCGCCACGTCAGCGATCCGTGTGTTCATCCTATGTATATGATATGAAAGATAAGCACATTTCAAATGCAACGATCCTGTTTATGAGCTTGCTCCCCCTATTTGTATGCTCTGATCCCTCTTGAACACTTGAAGGTTTACTTAGCATGTCTTTTATCTTTATAGCATTAGCATTTTCTCCTTCATATCTTTGTCATCATTTTTTTTCTCCCCCTTTGTCAACAATTGCCATAAAAGAGGGGCAAGTTTTAATGAAAGGAGGTGTTGACACTGGTTATCTATCAAAATTAAAGGATAAATAAATATGAAAAGGGCATGAATTTGCGGATACATGGGTGTATGCCGAGTCTCTGAGTGATGAGTGATTGTCAACTGGGATAATGCGCATGTTCTTTGGCTTGTGTTGTGCAGGTGTCGAGCACGGATACAGTGATCAAAGGCAAGGTGAAGGTCAAGTAGAGACGTGCCGTGCCGATGGACCGAGAGTGGCGAAGGGCGGACGTGAGGCTTGGACTGAGGGACCGGTGGCCCGAGGATCAGCTGTGGTGGCTGACAGCCTAGGACAGCGACGAGCGAAGACTTGCGGGCACGGTGTCGGTGGACGGGGTGCATGGGCGGTGCATCCCCTCTACGGCTCGGTTTGGTGGTTGAGCCACAGAAAAACCACCGAGTGGACGGTTTCCAGGTTTGGGCCTCAAAAAATGGGCACTGATGGTTTCCGAGTTTGGGCCACAAAACTCAGGCTAAGGACGATTTCCAGGTTTGGGCCTCAAAACCTGGGTGCTGCGGATTTCTGAGTTTGGGCCACAAAACTCAGGCGATGGTTGGCTGGTTTCTCGGTTTGGGCCTCAAAACCGGGGGTTGGTCCTGAAGGCTGGTTTCCCGGTTTGGGCCACAAAACCGGGGGCGAAGTCCGGGAAAAGGACGAGCGGAGCGGTGGCGGCATGTGGCGGCAATCGGTGAGGTTGCGTCGAGGCAACGCTACCAGTTGTGCGGGCGTGGCCGTCGGATCACCAGCATCTTCGAGTTGGTCCAGAATAACCCTAGGGTTTAGCTGGTTCGCTCTGTAAGTAGTGAGGGGTAGAGTAGGAATTAGAATTAGGATAAGTAGAGGGAGACACCCTCCTCCCATTCTATCTCAGCCATTTGCTCTTTGACTTCTAGGTTTTCCTGCTCTCCCAATCCCCTGCTGTAGCAACTGAGATCCGCAGAGAACAATACCTCTGTGTACTGGAGATTTTGAGGAAGTGAGACCGTAATCTCACTATTGTAGCGTGTGGTAGCCACACGGTTGCAGATCGATGACTTGATTCGCGTTTTGTTCGTGTTCTTCGTTTCTCTGCAATTTTCCCGTCACTCGATCTCCCTCTCTACTTTGTCTTTGCGAAATCCGTTTGAATCAACTTGTTCTTTAAAGTGAGGAGATCATTTCCACCGAAGGAATTCATCTAACTCCTCACGAACAAGTAGATCGGGTTGATTTCGTTTTCATGGCGCTTTTTCGTTCATACTCCTCCCCTTTCGATTTCCCGGTGTTTGTGTTGATTTGAGCGGATGATTTCTTGGAGATAGTCTCCTAACTACCCCGTGATCATCTTCTCCAAGTTTGGGAACGTGGGATTGAGTTTTGATTCGGATTTGGGAGGATTCGTGTGAGGGGCGACCAAAATCGCCCTCTCTGTTCATCCGCGGACAGTCCGCCAGGTGAACCGCGGACAGTCCGCGCGTCGGGGTCGGTCAGACCAGTGGCCTGACTCCGTGCTGTTGAGCGAGTGTTTTTTGAACCGCGGACAGTCCGCCGTTGGAGTTCGCGGACATTCCGGGAACGTCCAGGGGACTTGCAGCAACTGTGCTGTTTTGGGGATTTTGCCGGCGGACAGTCCGCCATCTCCTCGCGGACAGTCCGCAGTAGGGGCAGACAGTCCGGGACCTCAAGTCCGGACAGTCCGGGAATCGGCTGAAGCCTCCGGTTTAGTGCGTTTGCTCTCTCGGCTTCCTCGGTTGGTTTCCGGAGTTCTCGTTTGGCCCTAGAGTTGACCAAGGAACCTCTCTAGGTATCTTTGCTACTTGTTAGCATCGGTATTTGGGGATTTCTCGACGTAGCCTTCCATCTACGTTCGGGACTTGGTTTTTGCGGGTCGAACTTGTTCCGATGTTTTTGCCGATTGGTTTGCTATCGCTTTGTGGTGCTCCGCTGTGATCCTAGGGATCATCCACCCTCTTCCAAGGGTCGTGAGCATCACGGTTTTGATCAAAGCTTTTGGGGTAGATTTGTGGGACAAAGGCCAAAGTTTCGAGAGAAATTTTTGAGCTCCCATTCACCCCCCCTCTGGTCGCCTTGCTATTGCATTCTCGGTCCTTCAGAATTCAATCACCAACAAAGGTTTAGGGTTTTAATTGACAATATTCCACAAGTTTTGTTGAATTGTGATTCTGCTGGGACTAAACCAGGAAACCAACACTAATTGCTTTCCCTAGAAGGAAACCGACAGGAGATAACGCAACCGCCACGTCAGGAAGTTTCTAGAAGACTCCAGAGGACACCAGGAGGTCGGGCACCGCGGGACCCTGCCAGGTGGGACCGACCGGTCCCACCATGAGACCGACCGGTCTCCCCCTGGGCCCGCTGGCTTTCGTCTTCTGCAAGCTTCCTCCACCGAACCCTAGGACTCATCTCCACCGTCCCTGAAGTCGGTTTGATCTAACGGCCGCGGTTGATCCCTCAGGGCTATATAAACAGGCCCCTAGGCCCCAGGGTAGAACAAGCCCCTCTTCAGAAAAGACTACGCCTCATTCAGAAACCCTAGAAGAGACTTCAAGAGCCAGCTATCAAGTAGAAGACTAGTTACCCCTCTAGTTTAGGTTTAGAACCTTGTCTTATACTAGAACTAGAAGAGAGAGAGACAGAGAGAGGAAGAGATCAAGAAGGAGCTCCGGCCTGTCGGATCCACTTCTTCATCTTGTACCTGTGGATTCAAGTTCATCATCAACTTCAGCGATTGTCTCGGTAATCAACGTCTATATTTAAGTTTGAGCTATTGTTCTTATTATTCTTAAAGATTTATGACTCTCTTTTGAGTACTTTAATTCTAGTCATTCTAGAGTTAGAGTAGTTGGATAGTGTAAGCATGGTGCTTAGACTTGATAGCTCATATATGCCTCCTATAACGCTGGTAGTAGTGGTTGTTCGCAAGGGTGACTCTTATAGCCTTGTTGATTCTTCTATAGTCCACTTACCCGTGTGTAGGCTCGGTAGGATTATACATTTGCATAAAAGACTCATACTCTGTTTGTGACCTTTTATGGCAACTTCCCCACTAAGAATAATATAAACATATCACTCTTAAATTGGAATTAGACCACCTTAATGATCCCCTCTATACTTCTAGATTCTTCGTCCTTGTTAGCTACTCAGGGGTTAGACTTTAAGACTTATCACTATCCGTTCCTTTGGGTTCGATATTAAAACTGGGTTACTCCGGTGAAGTGCTACATCGGTAGATTTTATCTGTGCGCTTACGGATAAAGTAGAGTGTGCGTTAATTTATACCAACAAGCATTTCTGGCGACATTGCCGGGGATATAGTTTATCTCTACTCTTGGTAGCGACATTAGTAAGTGTCAACAAGCATTTCTGGCGCCGTTGCCGGGGAACGGTAGATCATCTTAAGTCTTAGTTTTACCTTGTAATCATACTTTTATCTTTTTCCTTTTTGTCTCAGTCTTTTCATTATTTTTGTTTTCATTCTTATGAATGTTGTTTTTGAATTCCACTCTTATCTATCACTACCCCATGAGCAAGCTATAACCAGTAGAATCCTTATACCCCATCATAATACCTGGTTATGAGCTATGCCTACCTTTCTGCTGCACTGTCCTTGTAATGAGCATAGAAATATAATTATGAAAATATTCCTTCGGGTATTCTTGCCACTAACCTTTCCAGGTCTGGAGCAGAAAAGAATGAAGGAACAACAAACACAAGGTATGTCCCACCAATCATCATGCAACATTGAATTACATTCATCCAATCTTGATTTGTGCAAAATCCAAGCTTGGGGAATAGATTTTCTAAGAATATTTCTTGCCATGTTGCTATGTTGGTTGTCCTTACCTTTAGGATATGCTCATATACTAATCATGCTCTTTCATCACCATCTGAATAAATCTCTACAATGCTTTCATGTTATCTTTATTTGCTATAGTATATACTTTGGTTTTGAAGTATTATCATACACCTTTTAAATTAGGCATGGAGCTTAGTTTAATTGTTTTCATGAATTAAAGTAAGACATAGTGTCTGGTTTGATTCTTGAGCTAAAAGGTGTGCTGATTTTACGTCTAAAGGCTATTAAATTAAGTATGGTGCTTAGGTTAAAATGCCTTCCTAGTTCAAATTAGACGTGGTGTCTAGGTTGATTTCTGAGCTGATAGTATGCTATAGTAGATATTGGATATTTTGTTGGACTAACCCCTGCAGGAAAACTGTCAATATCAATTTGGGAAAGTCCGGAGATGAACTCACACTGGATATGAAGCAAGGCATACAATGAACTTCAACAACTTTGCACAATGAAGACTCAGCTCATTCATCATGGATGAAAGAACTGTGAGTATCAAAGTTTATTTATTTTGTCTTCTACTGCAAGTTATCTTTTGCCTTGAATCATGTTAAAGTGCAGCCAACACATAAAATACTAGTCTATGCTAAAATAATCCTAAAAACATTTTTTATTAGCATAGATGCAAAATACATAAGTTGTGGACAACAACCCATGCTTCAAATTCTTGCAATCCTTCGGGTATATGTCCACTAACATTACGCCGGAGAGAGATTTTGTTCATCTATGGTTTGGTCTGAACATTGAAGATCCAAAACTCAAGCCATAAACACACAAACCTACTCTCAGATCACAAATGGTGCTAAGCCTAGCTTTGAGTCTTGCTTGGGCGCTGATGACAAACAGGATGCAACTTACCTCGTATGAGACAACCTATGCCTGCAACCATCATTGTCCAAGACATCAAGACAAGAAGTGGGGAGTTATCTTCTTTTTAATCAAGAGCTAGCTTGGGAGACAAGATGGTACCACTACAACAATAGAAAGATCTACAAATCAAACACATGAACATGTTGTTGGGAGTCCATCTACATCACAAGCCAGCCCGGGAGAGAATTCCGTTGTCTAGATATGTTTCACAATCAAAGGGGGGAAGGAGAAACCCAACTTCAAACATATTGATCTTCTACCCACCATTTTGATTAGTACAAACCACTAGATGCTGCCCCAGTCAAGAAGAGAAGTTTGATCCATCACTCATTCTTGGAAGATCGTTCTTGAACACCATCAATGTTATCGTCTTTGCCAGACCTAGAGAAGTCAACTTTTGGATCTTTTGCTGATTCTTCAACAACTACATCACTTATGAGTAGCCAAAGAGAACCAAGAGAAGACGTCGAAGGGAGAACCAACTGCCAAGAATTGAGGAGGGCATCATGAAGGATGAAGCCACTGCACCACAAGAGTTAGAAGATGGAGAGATAGTACCTGAGCCAGCAAATCAAGAAGAACAGCTGATAAGATCTCCATCATCTAGACACTGTTGAGAGGACAAGTCTCAGTTGTGACATTACAAGACAAAGACTCTCATAGAGGCACTCGAGTAGCAACTCTAAATTCAAGTCTCTTGCCAACCCAATAATTAAAGAAAAACAAGAAAGGTTGACAAGAGAAGAATGCGGAACTGTCCCTACATCCTCATAGTACAGAATTAATACAAGAAAGAGAGAGGATCCTAGTCAGCATACTCGAGGAACAATGTGCTTTCACTGATAAGTCGACACATAGAAGGTCGATACCTATAAAGATGATTCCACTGTGATCTTCCTCCTCTCAAGCATATTGTGAGACAAACAAGAGAAGACAAGCCATTCATAAACAACAACCAGCTAGACAAGAGAAGCTTCCACAAGGTGGTTCAGCACAATCACTTTCCAATGGCAAAATAACATTTCAAGGTAAGTAACCATCACTTTAAAAGCTTCTTCTTGATTCTAGTATGAACATAAATAAACAACTAAACATGTTTAAGTTGCATCTCACTTGATCCAACCTAATCAACTCAACATGTTTAGTCCTTTGATCTTTGTTCCTAGCTTTACTCTCGTGAATCTCACTGTCTTAACTAAATGAGCTAAAATGTTGTGCATCTAACCTTTGAAAGATGATATATCTCAATCATGAAAAGATCGACACATTATGCATAGATTATCCTTCCTTAGGTTAAGTAATCTGATATGTTAAATATTTTAAGATGCTACTTTCATGCTCATCCTCTGATTCTATCACTCATGTTAAGATTGAATAGAACACATAAACAACAAATTTGTCTTGTGTAATGTGCCTAAGGTTAGAGAGGAATCAACAAAACTTTTGGTTTTGTTGGTGTTTTTCCACCAACAGAGCCCATGCACTTGATCTCTACCTTGTCTTTATGAGCAGGACACACCCTTGAGCAAAACATGGAGATGTTTGTCACTCCCAAATTCTACAGAGTGAAGGTCCTAGATCTATAAGAACATGCACACCGAGCAAGATGCTGCCAGTGTCCACAATTAACGCTTCACTTCAAACTGCTCGACGAACAAATGACATGAGTGACACCATATCAAGAGGCACAAACAAGAAGGAATGATGGAAGACGTCGTAGTCAAAATTAGAGGTCATGAAGTCCCCACAGACTTCTTGATCCTCGACATGAGAAGACTATGATGTCCACCTCATCCTAGGAAGACCATTCCTCTACGCTACAAGTACAATCATTTACAAGAGGAAATCCATTTTCACTTTCCTAGAGAAAAAGCACGATGCAACTTCATCAACTAAATGCCCAATGAAGCACCCAAGAAGAATAGAAGTGAAAGACGCCGCTCTCAAAGCCAAAGAAGACAAAGCTATCGAGAATAGAGAGGTCAATCACGAAGAAGAAGCTATCGACACTGTCCCCGAAAAAGAAAGGAAAGAAACCTCAAGACAGTGAACCACAGGAAGTGAAGACTCAGACCAAGAAAGTATGCAAAAGTCTGCACCTCATAGGTACAATCAATAACAACTTTCCAAACGTCTGACATACCTTGGGAGGTCTAAATCAAGGGAAGGTCCGGTTCGTCGGACCTAAATATCCAAACCTTCGCCAAAAGGTAAAAATCGGTAGTTATCCTCATATTTATTTTCCTGCATATTTCTCATATTTAATTGTTAGTCATTTATTGCATCATCATATTTAATCATTGCATCATCATATTTAATTCACAAACATTTTAATTTCTGCATTGCATTAGTAAAGAAAATAAAAATATTGCATTTGTTACACTACATCATAAACCATGAAGCCCCATGTGAATAATTCTATGGTGTGTAAAAACCCACAGGAATGTTCACCGTGGTGGCATAAAAAAATATAATAATAATAATAATAATACTAAAAATAAATATGCATACATTCATCCTGTTGCATTTTCTCTTGCATCATAAAAATATAAAAACATAAAAATATTGAGAAAGAGATCTTACTGAAATTCTAGACAACTAAGGCTTAAGTGGCCAACCACTAACGCTTAATCTGTTCCACAAGTTTTGTTGTCTATTTGAGTTTCACAGGATTTGAAAGGCCAAGAAAAGCTGACGAGCAAATGAATGCTCCATCTACTGTTGGAGCACTGTCTCAACAAACATCAACATCAATCAAAGCTCTGATAGAGGAAGGACATATCCACTGCCAGTCTGCTACATTGCAAGATCAAACGACTACGTCAATATTCAGCTTGGGGGAAGGCACCCCCATGTATCCCCATAAGTATCTTTATCCTCTTAAGTTTTTTATTCTATAAACAAATTCAAAACACCAAAAATATGTGAACACATGAAGGTTCACTCTTAAAAATGAAAACACCAAAAATATGTGAGCACATGAAGGCTCACCCTTAAAAAGAAAAGAACAAAAAAAATATGTGGGCACATGAAGGCTCACCATTAATTAAAAAAGAGACAAAAATATATGAGCACATGAAGGCTCAACACTATTAAGGGAAACAGCTTGGGGGAGACGCACCCCCGTTATCTTCGTGATTCAGGTATGTCTTTATTATTATTACTACTACTATTATTATTGACTTTTATATTATATCTTAAAAGGGTGTTAGATTAAATAAATAAAATAGTGTGTCTAGATTGTTTTAAGAAGTTGATGACTAAAGAAGAACCCTCTCTCTAATCTTTTGCATAGAAATGATGAATAGTTGCTCTATCTAATTTCTTTCAAGTACCTAGCCTTCAAAGCATGAGTTCTCCTAATTAATAATAATGCCTTAAAATAAAATTAAATACATGGATGGCAAATACTTAATCTAAGGTATAGGTAATTGGGATATGACATGTGATGATCTGAGCTGCTATTATCTTGTTCTAAACAACACTAAAGTTCCGGAGATTTCTAAATATGAATATGACTAATAATTGCATTGAGTTAAATTAAGCTTTGTGACCCTGTGAGATGTTATCTTGCCATTGAATTGAGATCACTTACACATTTCATCCATCTTCCGCATAAATGCTCATAATTATCTGTTGCTACCCTCTCAGAAGTTTATTGGAAGCATATGGCTATTAAAAAAAGGAGAAAAGAAAAAAAGGAAAGATCCAAGGAAATAAAAAGGGACAAGTGTCAGAAACCTCAAAAAGATAGATCCCGAGGAAATAAAAAGGGACAAGTGTCCGGAACCTCAAAAAGAAAAAAAGAAGAAGAAAAAAAAATGTCAGAAAAAATGGGCACGTGCTCGACAGTAGAATTAGCTCAATAGCCATATGTCTCTGATAAACAGAAGAGAGTGTATATATTCAAAAGAGCATCTGACTCCATTTTTTCTATACACATGCACTTCTTGATTCAATGGTTGGTTGACTTTCTCTTTGGATCCGTTGTTTAATTTGACAACACATGTATTAAAACTTTTGAAAATTAATTAAAACTCCGGAATAAAGGTGAAGTAAAGGAACTAGAGACATAGTGCTTGATTTGATCGTTCAATCTCTCAATTATTCAAGACCTAAGGTAAGAGTAATAAGCCTCATGAAGAATAACATGTTATGTATCGGAGAATTTTTGTTTAACAGCAGGTATACTTGTTGGAAATGAAGATATTGTAGCAACTCCTGATCCATTGTTAAGTTTTGATTTTGCTAAGGGACTAGCAAAAGGTAAGCTTGGGGGAATTGTTGACACTGGTTAGCTATCAAAATTAAAGGATAAATAAATATGAAAAGGGCATGAATTCAATCACCAACAAAGGTTTAGGGTTTTAATTGACAATATTCCACAAGTTTTGGTGAATTGTGATTCTGTAGGGACTAAACCAGGAAACCAGCGCTGATTGCTTCCCCTAGAAGGAAACCGACGGGAGATAACGCAACCGCCACGTCCGGAAGTTTCTAGAAGACTCCAGAGGACACCAGAAGACACCAGGAGGTCGGGCACGGCGAGACCCTGCCAGGTGGGACCGACCGGTCCCACCATGAGACCGACCGGTCTCCTCCCGGGCCCGCTGGCTTCCGTCTTCTGCAAGCTTCCTCCACCGAACCCTAGGACTCATCTCCACCGTCCCTGAAGTCGGTTTGATCTAACGGCCGCGGTTGATCCCTCAGGGCTATATAAACAGGCC
Source organism: Coix lacryma-jobi var. lacryma-jobi (assembly GCA_009763385.1). Lineage (NCBI taxonomy): Eukaryota > Viridiplantae > Streptophyta > Magnoliopsida > Poales > Poaceae > Coix > Coix lacryma-jobi. Next base: position 40,395,194 of record CM019829.1, read on the forward strand.
CCTAGGCCCCAGGGTAGAACAAGCCCCTCTTCAGAGAAAACTACGCCTCATTCAGAAACCCTACAAGAGACTTCAAGAGCCAGCTATCAAGTAGAAGACTAGTTACCCCTCTAGTTTAGGTTTAGAACCTAGTCTTATACTAGAACTAGAAGAGAGAGAGACAAAGAGAGGAAGAGATCAAGAAGGAGCTCTGGCCTGTCGGATCCACATCTTCATCTTGTACCTGTGGATTCTAGTTCATCATCAACTTCAGCGATTGTCTCGGTAATCAACGTCTATATTTAAGTTTGAGCTATTGTTCTTATTATTCTTAAAGATTTATGACTCTCTTTTGAGTACTTTAATTGTAGTCATTCTAGAGTTAGAGTAGTTGGATAGTGTAAGCATGGTGCTTAGACTTGATAGCTCATATATGCCTCCTATAACGCTGGTAGTAGTGGTTGTTCGCAAGGGTGACTCTTATAGCCTTGTTGATTCTTCTATAGTCCACTTACCCGTGTGTAGGCTCGGTAGGATTATACATTTGCATAAAAGATTCATACTCTGTTTGTGACCTTTTATGGCAACTTCCCCACTAAGAATAATATAAACATATCACTCTTAAATTGGAATTAGACCACCTTAATGATCCCCTCTATACTTCTAGATTCTCCGTCCTTGTTAGCTACTCAGGGGTTAGACTTTAAAACTTATCACTATCCTTTCCTTTGGGTTCGATATTAAAACTGGGTTACTCCGGTGAAGTGCTACATCGATAGATTTTATCTGTGCGCTTGCGGATAAAGTAGAGTGTGCGTTAATTTATACCAACAAGCATTTCTGGCGCCGTTGCCGGGGATAAAGTTTATCTCTACTCTTGGTAGCGACGTTAGTAAGTGTCAACAGGAGGCAATCTTTATATGTGGGGACCAAACTAAGTCAAGTTATGGTTTAATCTAGCTCATGAGCATAGAATCTTTAACACGGTTTTCTCTAGAGTAAGCTTCTTCACACATCTTACAATGGTTATCTTACTCACGTTGGTTAAACACCTATTTCTCACTTACTAGACCAAACACTAGAGTTACAAGCTCACAAACAAGTTATATGCTACCACTAGATCAAGTCAAACATAGAAGCAATAGTGGTACCATATATACTTCAAAATCAATTGATTTACCATGAATGGGCCTAAATAAGCAATGTGATGGCTATATGAACTAGATCACAACCTAATAAGAATGAATGCATATGCCAAACAATTTCACCTTTGCTTTCTTAGAGGAGAGGCATGTCATATGTGGGGGTGCATTCAACTCATGTTGGAGAAGTCTAGGATATTCAGTTCATTCCTTAGCTTGCAAAACCTTCTCTCATCTAGTGGCTTAGTGAAGATATCAGCAAGTTGATCATCGGTGCCCACACTTTCAATAGATATATCTTTCTTTGCTTGATGGTCTCTAATGAAGTGATGCCTTATGTCAATGTGCTTTGTCCTTGAGTGTTGAACCGGGTTGGTGGCTATTTTGACGGCGCTCTCATTATCACATAGCAATGGGACTTGTCCAAACATGACTCCATAATCTTGCAATGTTGCTTTCATCCATAGCAATTGTGCACAACAACTACCCGCGGATATGTATTCGGCTTCAGCGGTAGAGAGTGCAACACTATTTTGCTTCTTTGATGACCATGAGACAAGTGATCTTCCAAGCAATTGACAAGTGCCCGATGTGCTCTTCCTATCCACCTTGCATCCCGCATAATCGGAATCCGAGTATCCAATCAATTCAAATTGAGAGCCCTTGGGATACCATAGTCCAACATTTGGAGTGTGCTTCAAATATCTCAATACTCTTTTGTGAAGGACCGAGAAAGCACTAGCAAGGCGACCAGAGGGGGGGGTGAATGGGAGCTCAAAAATTTCTCTCGAAACTTTGGCCGATTGTCCCAAAATCAACCCCCAAAAGCTACGACTGAGAACGTGATGCCCACGACCCTTGGAAGAGGGTGGATGATCCCTAGGATCACAGCGAGGCACCACAAAGCGATAGCAAACCGAACGGCAAAAGAACCGGCACAAGTTCGGCCCTTAAAAACCAAGTCTCGAACATAGATAGACGGCTACGTCGAGAAATCTCCAAACACCTATGCTAACAAGTAGCAAAGATACCTAGAGAGGTTCCTTGGTCAACTACAAGGCCAAACGAGAAGTCCGGAAATCAAGCGAGGAAGCCGGGAGAACAAACGCACTAAACCAGAACAAACAGCCGAATCCCGGACTGTCCGCCGGTACAGTGCCGGACTGTCCGGGCTAACTGCGGACTGTCCGCCACAGAAGCTCGGACTGTCCGCCGGCCAAATGGACAAAATAGCAAGGTTGCTGAACATCCCTGGTCGACTCCCGGACTGTCCGCCAAGAACAATGGCGGACTGTCCGCGGTTCAAAAATCGCTTGAACAGCAGCGCGGAGTCAGGCCACTGGTCTGGCTGACCCCGACACGCGGACTATCCGCGACCCAAACGGCGGACTGTCCGCGGATGAACAGAGAGGGCGATTTTGATCACCCCTCTCACGAATCTCTCCAAAATCGATCCAAATCAAAATCCCATGTTCCCAAACTTGGAGAAGATGATCACGGGGTAGTCAGCAGACTATCCCCAAGAAATCATCCGCTCAAATCGATTCAATCACCGGGAAATCGAAAGGGGAAGATCAAGAACGAAAAAGCGCCACGAAAACGAAATCAACCCGATCTACTTGTTCATGAGGAGTTAGATGAATTCCTTTGGTCGAAATGACCTCCTCTCGAAAACGAACAAGATGATTCAAACAGATTTCGCAAAGACGCAGTGTGGAGAGAGATCGAGTGACGGGAAAAACGCGGAGAAAAGAGGAACGCGAAGAACACGAACCAAAACGCGAATCAAGTCATCGATCTGCAACCGTGTGGCTACCACACGCTACAATAGTGAGGTTACGGTCTCACTTCCTCAAAATCTCCAGTACACAGAGGTATGGTTCTCTGCGGATCTCAGCTAGCTACAGCAGGGGATTGGGAGAGCAGGAAACCCTAAGTGCAAAGAGCAAATGAACTGAGATGGGAAAGGAGGAGGGTGCCTCCCTCTACTTATCCTAATTTCTAATTCCTACTCTACCCCTCAACTAATTACAGAGCGAACCAGCTAAACCCTAAGGTTATTCTGGACCAACTCAGTGGTAGGTGGATCCGACGGCCACGCCCGCACAACTCGTAGCGTTGCCTCGACGCAACCTCCCGATTGCCGCCACGTGCCGCCCTCGCTCTGCACCCCCGGTTTTGTGGCCCAAACCGGGAAACCAGCCTTTCCAGACAACCCCCGGTTTTGAGGCCCAAACCGGGAAACCAGCCCACCAACATCTGAGTTTTGAGGCCCAAACTCAGCAAACCCGCAGCACCCAGGTTTTGAGGCCCAAACCTGGAAACTGTCCTCAGCCCGAGTTTTGTGGCCAAACTCGGAAACCATCCACGCCCAGGTTTTGAGGCCCAAACCTGGAAACCGTCCACCTGATGGTTTTTCTCTGGCTCTACCACCAAACCGAAGCTGTAGAGGGGATGCACCGCCCGTGCACCCCGTCCACCGACACGTGTCCCCAAGTCCACGACTCAGGCAACACATGATCGCAAGTCTTCGCTCGTCGCTGTCCCAGGCTGCCAGCCACCACAGCTGATCCTCGGGCCACCGGTACCTCAGTCCAAGCCTCACGTCCGCCCTTCGCCACTCTCGGTCCATCGGCACGGCACGTCTCTACTTGACCTTCACCTTGCCTCTGATCATTGTATCCGTGCTCGACACCTGCACAACACAAGCCAAAGAACATGCGCATCATCCTAGTTGACAATCACTCATCACTCAGAGACTCGGCATACACCCATGTATCCGCAATCTCCCCCTTGATGAGTGCATTGTCAACTACCAACACAAATCATAATAGAAAGAAGGAAGGAAGAAGGAGAAAGAGAGAGAACTCAACCAAATGACCCAAAAGCATAGCAAAGCCGAAGAAGGTCAAGTGGAAAGAGTGAAACAACTTGGTCCCCAAAGACATGGGCAACGGCTCGACGCAACCAAGCAAAGCAAAGCTAGCCCTCAAGAAGAGGTAGAACAGGCTCAACACCGCTAGCAGATACCAATTAAGAAATTGAAGCAAAATGCTAGTCCCTCAAGATAGAGGCACAGAGGCTCAACACAACTAGCAAATAAAGCTCGATACCAAAACCTTACGGCCAACAGGAAGCAACAAAAACTCCCCCTTGAAAAGTGCAACCAACCAGGAAAGCTCTCCCTTAGTTCAAACGGAGGGTAATGATTTGCAATTTCTCCCCCTTAGTTGAAAATGCACTTATCAAGAAACAATGCTCCCCCTCAGAAAATGCACCATCAAAAGGTGCCATCACGCAGATTTCTCCCTTCCAAAATGCATATGAGTCAAAATGCAAGTTAGGAGCTTCAGGAGTATACTCAAAAGAGTGCAAAGAGGCTCTACAGAGTTCTGACCCGATGACTCAAAAAATGCACAGAATGCTAGCAAAGGCTCAAACTGATCACTAAGTCTGAAATGAGAGCAAAATGAGCAGTTTTCAGCCAAAAAGGTATTCACCATCAAAATAGCACAAGACATGTATAGACAGGAAGTCAAACAAGTGCTAAACATGTATACAAGGTGAACTACCCCTAGCACAGTTCAATCATCATGCTGATACCAATTGAAAAATGAAGCATATACTTGTGATTTCAAATTTTAATCGGAGTTGCAGCGGTGAAATTACACAAGTCCAGAAATCAGCATGTGACTGCGAGAGGTTGAATGCTTGTTATTGCCTAACTTTCCAACTGTGCGAAGCCTATGCATAAGCAATCAGAAGCTTAAAGCAACAGTTTCGGTCATACACTACACAGCTCAAGTTTAACTCAAAGTGCAATGAGAAACAGTCTCGAAATTGTGAGGTGCTAACAAGCAAACCCATCTCGATCTTTTCAATTCACTTAACTTGGTTCAGATTTTAAACAGAATATGACATACCAAGCAAGTGAATGACTCAACACTAGAGACATAGCAACCTAGCATACATAAATAGCATATGTGACTTCGACACATCCTACACATGCTAGTTGCATATCTCAATGGTGAACATTTTCAAGTTTTAAGTTCATTATCAAATTTCACCATTCAAAAATAGCTCAGCTCACAGTATGTATCAGTGATCAGAAAGAGCATAAGCTACAACATCTACATAAAGCATCGGAGCAAAGACTACACAGAGCATAGTTACATTCTTCAGACTATATTCATGAAGCTCAGAATGTAAAAGCGTATGCTGAAATGCAAAGATGCATGAAGAAACCAAAAGGAAGCAAAAACAACTGAAAAACAAAAAGTCAGTGTATCATACAAGAGTCAAAAATGTTTCCCCCATCTAAAAGGGGAAACACACACCAAGCTCACCCCTCAACCGATTAAAGGTTGATTCGTCCAAAGGCTTGGTGAGAATATCTGCCGACTGATGATGAGTATCGACATGGCGAAGGTCGATATCACCCTTCTCATAGTGGTCTTGCAGAAAATAAAAGCGCACATCAATGTGTTTGGTCTTCGAGTGAAGCACGGGGTTCTTAGCAACATTAATAACACTCGTGCTGTCACAAAGCAAAGGAACACGAGAAAAGCTCAGACCAAAATCACGCAAAGTGGCCATCATCCAAAGCAATTGAGAACAGCAGCTAGCCACAGCAACATATTCAGCCTCTGTGGTAGACTGAGCGACACTAGACTGCTTGCGAGAAGACCACGATACAAGAGAAGATCCAATAAACTGGCAAGTCCCAGAAGTGGACTTGCGCTCGACACGGCAACCAACAAAATCGGCATCAGAATAACCGCAAAGGGAGAGGGTGGAGGAAGCTGAATACCAAATCCCGAGCTCAAGTGTGAAGCGAAGGTACCTGAAAATGCGCTTCACCGCCTGACGGTGAGAAGTGCGCGGCGACGCCTGAAAGCGCCACACAGACACACCGCGAACTGAATGTCCGGGTGTGTCGCCGTTAGCTAGAGTAGCGACCCAATCATACTTCGGTACTCCTTCTGGTCCACAACTTCTCCATCCTTGTCCGCATCCAGGGCCGTTGTGGTCGACATGGGTGTTGGAAGAGGCTTGGCCTCACCCATATCGAACCTATTCAGCAAGTCCTTGGTATACTTTCCCTGGTGCACAAACGTCCCTTCTCGGGATTGCTTGATTTGCAACCCGAGGAAAAATGTCAACTCCCCCATCATGCTCATCTCAAATTCCCTGCTCATAGTATCTGCAAACATGGCAACTAAAGCGTGAGAAGAACCACCGAAAATGATATCATCCATGTAAATCTGGACCAAGAGTGTATCAGTGCCTTGCTTGAGGAGAAAGAGCGTTTTATCTACACATCCCATTTTAAAACCCTTAGCAAGCAAAAAGGTTTTCAACCTATCATACCAGGCTCTAGGGGCTTGTTTCAAACCATACAAAGCTTTGTGGAGTTTAAATACATGGTTTGGAAACTTGGGATTTTCGAAACCAGGGGGTTGTCTAACATACACCTCCTCTTCTATGTAGCCGTTTAAGAAGACACTCTTGACATCCATTTGAAAAAGTTTGAAACTTTTGGATGCAACAAAAGCCAAGAGTATCCTAATTGCCTCCAAACGGGCTACAGGAGCAAACGTCTCCTCATAGTCTATCCCCTCCTTCTGACTATATCCCCGGGCTACGAGTCTGGCCTTGTTTCTCACAACATGGCCATCTTCTCCCTGTTTGTTTTTAAAAACCCATTTTGTCCCAATTGGGTGACACTCAGAAGGTGGAGACACTAGAACCCAAACCCGATTTCTCTCAAAGTTCTCAAGCTCCTCATGCATGGCATTGACCCAATCCGGATCCGTTAAAGCGTGTCCAACATCCCGGGGTTCAAAATCAGCAACAAATGCAGAATGAGCAAAGTGAGAGATTTGCCTTGACCGGGTGACGCGTTCGTCGATGCTGCCGATCATCTGCTGAGGCGGGTGCTGGCGTTGAATGTGTCGTGGCGCCTCCCTTGCCGAAGTGGCCTCCCCCTCAACAGCAGCTGGTGCCTCCCCGGGTACAAACGGTACCGCTCGGGGTGGCGGATCCCACGGCCCCCAGGAAGAAGACATGTCGGGGCCGTGAGTCGTAGTAGAAGCCGCTCCTTGCGGCAAAATAGGTGGAGGGGTTGCTGGATCATCCATACCTTCAGCACCCTCGTCCTCGTCATCAAAAAGAGGCTCACCGACCTCATGATCACCTGCACGCTCAAAATGAGAAGAAGGACAAACCATGGTCTCGTCGAAGGTGACATCGGATGTCTCCATGACTCGGTTAGTGTCAAGGTTAAGTACACGATAAGCACGAGTATGAGTGCCATAACCCAAAAACACACAGTCAGAAGAACGAGACTCAAATTTGTCCAAGTTGCCCTTTTTGAGTATAAAACAATGGCAACCAAAAACTCTAAAATAACTCACCTTGGGGAGTTTTCCAAAACGCAACTCATAAGAGGTCTTTTTCAAGAAGGCTCGAAGAAAAATGCGATTGGAAATATAGCATGCAGTGCTCATAGTTTCGGCCCAAAATCGCCTAGGAGTCCTATGCTCCTCGAGCATCATCCTGGCCATCTCTACAAGGGTCCGATTCTTCCTCTCTACAACACCATTCTGAGGCGGTGTGTAGGGAGAAGAAAACTGATGCTCCAAACCCAAAGAGTTACAAAACTTCTCAAAATCCAAATTCTTGAATTTGGAACCATTATCACTCCTAATAGCTCGCATCGAGTTCAAAGGGAACTCATTCTGAAGACGCAAAATCAGATTGCGAACAAAGGAGAAAGTCTCGGTCTTCTCAGCTAAAAAGAAGACCCACGAATATCTCGAAAAGTCATCAACAACAACAAGCACATACCACTTCCCCCCAACCGAGCTCACCCGAGCCGGACCAACAAGGTCCATGTGCAAAAGCTCTCCAGGGCGCTTGGTCATGACCTGAGTCACTGGATGGTGGGGAGCGGCAACCATCTTCCCATGTCTACAAGAGTGGCAAACAAGATCCTTCTCCATATGCAACTTGGGCAATCCTCGGATTAGGCCAAGTGAACTAAGCCTTGCAAGCAAGTCGAAGCTCAAATGTCCAAGTCTCCTATGCCACTTCCAAAGATCAGAAGAGAAAGGTCCAGCCACAAGACAATGAGAAATGCCAAAAGACACCGAGAAATCCGCATGAAAGACTTTCCTAAAGGGCGAAATCACACAAACAAGATTGCCCTGAGGGTCCAAAATACGACTGAGATTCGGTTTAAAATGAATCTCATAGTCATCATCAAAAAGTTGCGAAACAGAAAGAAGGTTAAAATGCAAGTTAGAAACAAGATCAACATCGCGCAACACAAAGTGCTCATTAACTCGCACAGACCCACGAGACAACACCTTACCTTTGCTGTTGTCGCTTTAGGTGATATACTCCTTTCCGGCGATCGGACTAAGACTGGAGAATCACTTGGCGTTTCCGGTCATGTGCCTCGAACACCCGGAATCCACCAACTAAACGTTCTCCAATCGTTTTACCTACATCAATAAAAAGACATAGGGTGAGCATACGGACCAACACTGGGGTTAGTGAAGTAAGGAGAATACCAGTGTTGGGCCGGCTGCTCAAAAGAACGGTTAGCAGAAAAACCATTCCTAGCACACCTACGAAGGAAGCGATCACCACGTTTAGAAGAACGTGGTCCGCTAAGGGAAGAGCGTCCATCGCGATACTCAAAACGTGGTGGGGGAAAACGCTCAACTACAAAGCCACCGCCACGGGGTCCATAGCCTACAACAGCAGGCTCCCGCCGGGCACGCTCTCTACGAGGCCTAGGCCTAGGAACTTGAGGCACTGCACCTCTAGGCCTAGCATCTTTCCTCGGAGCTCTCCTCTGCCTAGGCCTGGGAACTTGAGGTTCTGGACCTCTGGGCCTAGCAGCACGTCTCTGAACATTTGGCGCATGTACATCATGGAAAGGATGGTACATGTCCGCATTGTTCATCTCCCTAGCACGGCGCGCCTCTCTCTTGCGCCGAAAGCAGAACTCGCTCAAGTGTCCATCTCTCCCACAGTGCTCACAATGGTACCTCACTGCTCTCAAAGGGGGTTGTTGGTACACACGGTTGTGGGTGTGGATCACCTTGCCCTTCTATGGCAAACACTCCTCCTGGATAGGTGGCATCGTATCAAGCTTGTTCTTCAAGTGGTTGGGTTTGGGATGCCACACTTGGTTCTTGGGTGGAGCTCTCGGAGGTTCCTCAAACACTCCATTCTTGGTGTTAGGCTTGAGAGGCTCTTTGGGTGGAAGCTTGGTAAGTTTGGGAGTAGTGGTGGAGTTGGGCTTCTCACTCGGGTTCAAACCACTTGACTCTCCAATCTTCCCAAAAGCAGAAACATCAATGCCCGGAGCAAAGCCTACACCAAGACCTCCAGCAGCTCTCTTGAATTGGGAGATCATCATCCCGAGCTGCGGCTCACCACAAGACACCCATGACAAGATGGTCCGAAGGTATGTGTTTTCTTCCTCGGTTTGCATCTTGTCATGCTTCACATTAGCAATCTCCATCTCTAAACCCTCGCACAAAGCATACCTAACCACACAAGTGCTACCCGAGCTGGCCTTCTCAAGAGACTCAATCTTGGCATTCTTCTCTGCCAACTCGGTTTGCAAGACAGGACAAGTCTTGCACGCACCCAACAGCGAGGGTCTAGCCTTCAGCTCATCCACCTCTCCTACCAACGCAGCATACTTACTTCTCAAAGTGAGAAGGTCAGTCATGTGCGTGGTGCACATCTCACACTCCACCTCCTCAGAAACGACCACGGTGGACTAAGCAAACTCAAGCTCTCTCACCGTGTCCTCCCACTTCTGCCTAAACTCCTTGCGCTCTCTAGCAGCACGCCTAAGCAACTTGTCCTGACTAAGCAAGGCGGCAGTAAGCTTCTCAACCTCAGCAGAAAGCTCGTCGTGGGTGAGAGATACCTGGGAAGTGTCATCGTCGTCGTCGTTCCGAGGGGAGTTCACCAGCTCACCGTCGACCTCCTTGCCGAGGGCCATGGTGCAGCAGCTGTCGTCGGCGGCGAAGAAGTAGAGACCGTTGAGCTTGTTCTCGATCCTCTTCTTCTTCTCGGACTCGTCGTCGCTTGAGGAAGCGGAGTCATCGTTCGAGTCGTCGACGTCGCTGAGCGTGGCGAAGAAAGCACGCTGCTCAGCCTGGGCCTTCTCCAAGTACTTGGTCTTGATGTACTCCTTGTTGAAGCCGCCCTTTCGCTTGTGCCTTGCGGGGACGTACTTCTCCTTGCGCTTGCCGGAGTCGTACTTGTGCCCATGATCGCCCTTCCCAGAATGCTTGTTCTTCTTGGGACAGTTGGCGATGAAGTGGTCGGGGTCGCCGCACTCGTAGCATCCCGAGCGTCCTCCTCCGCGGTGACGGTTCATGCGGTTGTTGTGAAACCGCGAGAACCGGTTGGCGAGCATTGCCAACTCGTCATCCCCCAAAGACTCCAGCTGGTCCTCTGTGACAGAAAAGAGAGAAGAGAGTGCAAATCCTCCAGAGGGGTTAGCAGAAGAGCCAGAAACCAAAGCCATAGTCGGGCCAGAAGGATTCTCATAAGAAGCCCTCGACATGGCATCAATCTCACTAGACTTGAGCTTACTGAAGAGCTCGTCGCAAGTGAGGGTCTCATAGTTAGACGATTCGATGATCGCCTGGACCTTTGAGTCCCACACCGACCGATCAAGAGTATGCAAAAGCTTCAAAGCTCTCTCATGATTGTCGAAAGGCAACAGCTCCTTGTTAGCTCGCATCTTGTTGACAATAACCTGAAAGCGAGCGAATAAACTCTCTATGCTCTCGCCAGGCATATGTCGAAAGTTCTCATACTCCCGCTTGTGCGACTCGTAGAGACGGGATTTGACTTGAGTGGTTCCCTCATGGAAGTGCATGAGGGTCGCCCAAATCTCACGAGCTGTGGGGAGGTGAGAAACGCGATCAAACTCGGACATGCTCAAACAGGAGAACAAAGCGTTACGTGCCCGGCTATTGGCTTCGTGCTCATCGATCTGAAGCTGAGAGACACGAGCAGCCAGAACAATGTAATTGGCCTTGTTGCAAATCTCCCGAACAGAAGAGCCCATGCTCTGGAGATAGGCCGACATGCGTATCTTCCAATACACATAGTTCGTCCCATCAAAGAACGGCGGTTTGCCCACGCCGCGATCCATGTCGCCTTCTATGGATCTGGAACTAGCTAAGGTGGAAGATCCTTAACCCGCTCCGATACCAATTGAAGGACCGAGAAAGCACTAGCAAGGCGACCAGAGGGGGGGTGAATGGGAGCTCAAAAATTTCTCTCGAAACTTTGGCCGATTGTCCCAAAATCAACCCCCAAAAGCTACGACTAAGAACATGATGCCCACGACCCTTGGAAGAAGGTGGATGATCCCTAGGATCACAGTGAGGCACCACAAAGCGATAGCAAACTGAACGGCAAAAGAACCGGCACAAGTTCGGCCCTCAAAAACCAAGTCTCGAACGTAGATAGACGGCTACGTCGAGAAATCTCCAAACACCTATGCTAACAAGTAGCAAAGATACCTAGAGAGGTTCCTTGGTCAACTACAAGGCCAAACGAGAAGTCCGGAAATCAAGCGAGGAAGCCGGGAGAACAAACGCACTAAACCGGAACAAACAGCCGAATCCCGGACTGTCCGCCGGTACAGTGCCGGACTGTCCGGGCTAACTGCAGACTGTCCGCCACAGAAGCTTGGACTGTCCGCCGGCCAAATGGACAAAACAGCAAGGTTGCTGAACGTCCCTGGTCGACTCCCGGACTGTCCGTCAAGAACAACGGCGGACTATCCGCGGTTCAAAAATTGCTCGCACAGCAGCGCGGAGTCAGGCCACTGGTCTGGCCGACCCCGACGCGCGGACTGTCTGCGACTCAAACGGCGGACTGTCCACGGATGAACAGAGAGGGCGATTTTGATCGCCCCTCTCACGAATCTCTCCAAAATCGATCCAAATCAAAATCCCACATTCCCAAACTTGGAGAAGATGATCACGGGGTAGTTAGGAGACTATCCCCAAGAAATCATCCGCTCAAATCGATTCAATCACCGGGAAATCGAAAGGGGAAGATCAAGAACGAAAAAGCGCCACGAAAACGAAATCAACCCGATCTACTTGTTCATGAGGAGTTAGATGAATTCCTTTGGTCGAAATGACCTCCTCTCGAAAACGAACAAGATGATTCAAACAGATTTTGCAAAGACGCAGTGTGGAGAGAGATCGAGCGACGGGAAAAACACGAAGAAAAGAGGAATGCGAAGAACACGAACCAAAACGCGAATCAAGTCATCGATCTGCAACCGTGTGGCTACCACACGCTACAACAGTGAGGTTACGGCCTCACTTCCTCAAAATCTCCAGTACACAGAGGTATGGTTCTCTGCGGATCTCAGCTAGCTACAGCAGGGGATTGGGAGAGCAGGAAACCCTAAGTGCAAAGAGCAAATGAACTGAGATGGGAAGGGAGGAGGGTGTCTCCCTCTACTTATCCTAATTTCTAATTCCTACTCTACCCCTCAACTAATTACAGAGCGAACTAGCTAAACCCTAAGGTTATTCTGGACCAACTCGGTGGTAGGTGGATCCGACGGCCACGCCCGCACAACTCGTAGCGTTGCCTCGACGCAACCTCCCGATTGCCGCCACGTGTCGCCCTCGCTCTGCACCCCCGGTTTTGTGGCCCAAACCGGGAAACCAGCCTTTCCAGCCAACCCCCGGTTTTGAGGCCCAAACCGGGAAACCAGCCCACCAGCATCTGAGTTTTGAGGCCCAAACTCAGCAAACCCGCAGCACCCAGGTTTTGAGGCCCAAACCTGGAAACCGTCCTCAGCCCGAGTTTTGTGGCCAAACTCGGAAACCATCCACGCCTAGGTTTTGAGGCCCAAACCTGGAAACCGTCCACCCGATGGTTTTTCTCTGGCTCTACCACCAAACCGAAGCTGTAGAGGGGATGCACCGCCCGTGCACCCCGTCCACCGACACGTGTCCCCAAGTCCATGACTCAGGCAACACATGACCGCAAGTCTTCGCTCGTCGCTGTCCCAGGCTGCCAGCCACCACAGCTGATCCTCGGGCCACCAGTCCCTCAGTCCAAGCCTCACGTCCGCCCTTCGCCACTCTCGGTCCATCGGCACGGCACGTCTCTACTTGACCTTCACCTTGCCTCTGATCACTGTATCCGTGCTCGACACCTGCACAACACAAGCCAAAGAACATGCGCATCATCCCAGTTGACAATCACTCATCACTTAGAGACTCGGCATACACCCATGTATCCGCATTTTGGTTGCCTTCAAATGACTTTCTCTTGGTGAAGCTTGGAACCTTGCACACATGCACACACTAAACATGACATCCGGCTTTGATGCGGTCACATAGAGTAGACTTCCAATCATTGACCAATATAACTTTTGATCCACCATGTCACCACTAGAGTCACTATCCAAATGCCCATTTGTGCCCATTGGAGTGGTTATTGCCTTTGCTTCATCTAACCCAAACTTCTTGAGCATGTCCTTGATGTACTTACCTTGACTAACAAATATGCCTTTCTTCATTTGCTTGATTTGTAGACCAAGGAAGTAACTAAGCTCTCCAATCATAGACATCTCAAACTCTTTAGCCATCATTTCTCCAAACTCTTCACAAAAGTCTTGGTTGGTTGATCCAAATATGATGTCATCCACATAGATTTGCAACACAAACAAGTCACTTCCAATCTTCTTGGTGAAGAGAGTGGTGTCAACCTTCCCCATCTTGAATCCCTTTGATAGCAAGAAATCCCTCAATCTTTCATACCATGCTCTAGGTGATTGCTTCAACCCATATAATGCCTTTTTGAGCTTGTACACATGGTTGGGCTTCTTCAAATCTTCAAATCCGGGAGGTTGTTCAACATATACTAGCTCATTGATGAATCCATTGAGAAAAGCACTCTTCACATCCATTTGATAGAGCTTGATGTTATGAGCACAAGCATATGCAAGTAGGATTCTAATGGCCTCCAATCTAGCAACCAGTGCATAGGTTTCTCCAAAGTCAATGCCTTCCAATTGTGTGTACCCTTGTGCAACCAATCTTGCTTTGTTTCTAATAACAATCCCATCTTCATCTTGCTTGTTCCGGAAGACCCATCTTGTACCAATAACATTTGTGTTCTTTGGTATTTCTACTAATTCCCAAACATTATTGCGGGTAAAGTTGTTCAACTCTTCATGCATTGCATTCACCCAATCAACATCCATCAAAGCTTCATCAATCTTGGTTGGCTCAATAGATGATACAAATGAGTAGTGTTCACAAAATGAAGCCAATCTTGATCTTGTTTGCACACCTCTTCTTATGTCACCAACAATTTGATCCAAAGGATGATCTCTTGCAATATGTGTTGGTTGGAGCACTTGTTGCGGTTGAGCACTTGTACTTGCACTAGCATTTTGTTGATCTTGAGAATTACTAGAGCTTGCAATATCATTGTCGTGCATGGTTGGAGGAGAGAGCACTTGATCTTTGTCATCTTCTATGTCAATCACTTGCTTTGGCCTTATATCACCAATGTCCATGTTCTTCATAGCTTCCACCAATTGTGTTCCTCTCACATCATCTAGGTTGTTTGGTTCTTTATGTGAGCCATTGGTTTCATCAAACTCAACATCATGGACTTCTTCAACTATTCTTGATGTGTTGTTCCACACTCTATATGCTTTGCTTGTAGTGGAGTAACCAAGTAGGAACCCTTCATCGCATTTCTTTTCAAACTTGCCAAGTCTTGTGCCTTTCTTCAATATGTAGCACTTGCACCCAAAGACCCGGAAATATGCAATGTTGGGCTTTCTATCATTGAGGAGCTCATATGGTGTCTTCTTCAAGAGGCGGTGACAATAGAGCCAGTTGCTATAATAGCATGCCGTGTTGATTGCTTCGGCCCAAAAGGAATCACTCACATTGTATTCACTAAGCATGGATCTTGACATATCAATGAGTGTCCTATTCTTCCTTTCACCTATCCCATTGGATTGAGGTGTATACTTGGCCGAGAATTGATGCTTGATTCCATACTCATCACATAGCTCATCAACTCTTGTGTTCCTAAACTCACTTCCATTGTCACTTCTCACTTTCTTGATTGTTCTTTCAAACTCATTTTGACTTCTCTTGACAAAGGTTTTGAATATGCCAAACACTTCACTCTTGTCAACGAGAAAGAAGACCCATGTGAATCTTGTATAGTCATCCACTATCACAAAGCCATACTTGTTTCCCCCAATACTTGCATATGTAGTTGGTCCAAACAAGTCCATGTGCAACAACTCAAGTGCATGTGTAGTGTTCATCATTCCTTTGTTGGGATGAGTGTTTCCAACTTGCTTTCCCATTTGACATGCACTACATAGCTTATCTTTCTCAAAGTGAACATCTTTTAGTCCTCTAACCATGTCATGGTTCACTAGCCTCTTTAGTTGCTTCATTCCAACATGTCCCAAGCGCCTATGCCATAGCCAACCCATACTTGATTTGGTGAATAAGCATGTTGTCAATTGAGCTTCACTTGCATCAAAGTCCACCAAATAAAGGTTCTCATATCTAAATCCTTTGAAGACCAAATCACTTCCATCAACACTCACTATCTCCACATCATCAACCCCAAATATGCATTTGAATCCCAAATCACACAATTGTGCCACGGACAATAGGTTGAAGTTGAGAGATTCCACTAATAGCACATTGGAGATGCTCAAGTCATTGGATATTGCAATCTTGCCCAAGCCTTTGACCTTGCCTTTCTTGTTGTCACCAAATGTGATAGCATCCGCATGATCATTGCCACTAGTGTTGATTGATTTGAACATTCTACCATCTCCGGTCATGTGTTGAGTGCACCCACTATAAAGCACCCAATGCCTTCCTCCTGCTTTATAGTTCACCTACAAAAGAGATCAATTCCTTTTAGGTACCCAAATCTTTTTGGGTCCTCCAAGGTTAGTTACCAAGCTCTTGGGCACCCAAATTGCCTTCTTCTTTGGGCCAACCATGGTGCACCAATATACTTAGCCTTCACACCATTAGTGCCCTTAGTAAGCATATAACAAGAATCAAGTCTAATAGATGAAATATGAGCAATGTTCTTGTTCTTGTTCTTGTTCTTGTTAAAGCAATTTTGTTCTATATGCCCGGATTGCTTGCAATTATAGCAATACCGACCATTGCTCTTCACAAAACTAGTATTGTGAGGAGCAAAAGCGGCTTTTCCCTTCTTGGGGGTATAGCCAAGTCCCTCCTTGTTGAGTGGACACCATTGGCTACCCAAGCACTTTAGCAAGCGGGCATCTCCACCATAGGCATTGTCTAAAGCATGAGTGAGCTCATACACCTTGTTCTTAAGGTTCTCATTTTCTACCACTAATGATGAATCACATGTAGTAGAAGTAGGCATTTTAGTTGAGCTAGATGGTGATGATGCATTGGTGGGAGCAACAATAATAGGAGCATAAAAGGATTCATCAAGAATATCACATGTTACTCCTAGGTTGCATGTCTCTACAACGTCCTCAATCTTACTTTGATCAAGGAGGGAGGAGTGGGCTTCCTTAAGTCTAGTGTGAGCTTGATCAAGCTTCTCATGGGCTTCCTCTAGCCTCTCATGAGTAGACTTGAGCTCATCAAAGGATTGCTCAAGAGCCTTGTTGGCCTTGCGCAATTCTTTGCACTCCTTCCTCTTAGTCTCAATGTAAGAGTGAGCATCTTGTAGCATGCTCATGAGGTCCTCCTTTGAGTACTCCTCATCATCATCACTATCACTCTCACTATCACTCTCATCGGATGATATCTTAGTGGCCTTAGCCATGAAGCATGTCGATGGAGTGTTGAAGATAGAAGGCTTGCTTGATACTGCAAGACTAGCCATAGCCTTCTTCTTGGTGGTCTTCCTTTCATCATCACTAGAATCATCATCATCGCTTGAGGAAGCATCACTATCCCATGTCACAACATAGGAACCACCCTTCTTCTTTCCCATCTTCTTCTCTTTCTTTTCTTTTCTTTATTTCTTGTCTTTCTTCTTCTTGTTCTTCTTGTCATCATCATCTTCATCACTAGATTGTGGACAATCCGCAATGAAGTGATCCTTGCTCTTGCATCTATAGCACCTTTTAGTTGTGCTCTTTGTTGAATCTCTTCTTTTTCTTGTTCCGTAGCCCTTCTTCTTCATGAACTTGCCAAACCTCTTCACAAAGAGAGCCATTTCTTCATCATCCATTTCACTTGGACTTGTACTAGCTTCATCATCACTTTCTTCCTTCTTTGACTTTCCCTTGCTCTTGCTCTTGGAGGATGAAGCTTTGAATGCCACGGTCCTCTTATTCTTTTCTTCTTCTTGGGCTCCCCCATTCCTGTCCACACGGTATGTGTCTTGTGTGACCACATCACCTAGTACTTGGTTTGGGGTTACCGTATCCAATCATTCCCTTACTAGGATAGTCACCAAAGTATCAAACCTTGGTGGTAAGCATCTTAAGAACTTGTGAGAAAAGTCCTTGTCCTCCACCTTCTCTCCCAAGGCCTTCAAGTCATTGATAATGACTCGCAGCCGATGAAACATCTCCAGTATGCTTTCATCATCTTGCATTTTGAACATGGCAAGCTTTTCCTTGAGAATGTATAGCTTGGCACCCTTGACCGTCTTGGTGCCTTCATATGTTTCCTCCAATCTCTCTCATATCTCACTTGCTCTTTCAAGGTCCTTGATTTGCTCAAACACCTTTGTGTCAAATGCTTCATAGAACAAGTTGATTGCCACATCATTCCATTGAAGCTTCTCTTCTTCTCTTGGAGTTGGATCGGTGGAGTCAATCACGGCAAAGTCATGCTCAATCACATCCCAAATCTTTCTATTCATTCCTCTTGTGAATGCACACATCTTCCTCTTCCAACAATCAAAGTTGGTGCCGTCAAAATGTGGTGGCTTCCCCATATAGTTGATTTGAGCCATTTTAACACCGGAGGATGTTAAGCCTCAAACAAATGGTGACCACGGCTCTGATACCACTTGAAAGGTCCAAATTGGCTAGAGGGGGGGGGTGAATAGCCTAATTAAAATTCTACAAAATTACTTAGGCAAACACTATTAGTATAACAAACGGCGAAGCTTTTTGTGCTAGCCTAATAGTGTGTTGCAAGCCACCTATCCAATAATTCTACCTAATATTTCTATGTCACACAATCAACTAGAACTAATAACAAATGCGGAATAAAACAATCTAGCTCTAGCACAAGTATGATATACAAAGAATGTATACGAAACAAGTGTGTGCAATAGATAGACTAAGCAAGATAATTAGCTACACAAGTAATAGAACAAGAGATATACAACAAGAATAATATCTACACAATAGAAATAGCTCAATGTAAATACACAAAGTAAATGAGCTAGATAGAGGTGGTTTCACCGAGCCTTCGGGATCGCCTAGTAGAGAGCCAATCACCGGTGAAATCCACTCGTGATGCCAATCACCAAGATGTGAATATGAAGACCAATCACAATAAGCACACGGGACACCAAGATTTATCCCGAGGTTTACGTGCTTGCCGGCACACTACTCCCCGTTGTGTCGACCAACACTAGGTGACCCGGTGGCTAATCGGCGCAAAGCCAAGCTCACTAAGAGCGCCACAAGAATCTACCACTAGTGAGGTAGCTCAATGACACGAGCAATCCACTAAGGATGCCTCTTGCCGCTCCGGTGAGGTGAGGCTCCAAAACCCCTCACAATCACGATCGGTGGTGGTCAAGAACAATCTCCTTCTCTTGCCAAAACCACCTCAACGCCTCCAAGCCGTCTAGGCACTGGCAAATGCCAAGAGTAACAAGAGAACTCAATGCCGATGCGAAGAACTAGTGCCACTAGATTGAACTCTTTTCAAATCACGCACTAGATCACTCAATCTCACTTGGTTTGATCAAATCAACTTGGGAGATGAGTTGGGAGGCTTGTCAATGCTCACTAGTATGCTTAGGAATCAAAATGTGCAAGAGAGACCCCTAGCAAGCCGGCCAAGCCTCTTAAATAGGCCACACAAGTCGGTCTAGCCGTTGGGCCCGAAACAGAGGCATCGGATGCGCCGGTGTCGGGGCCATCGGACGCTACCCCAGCGTCTGATGCTCCGAAGAGCACCACGTGTCCTCCTGGTATGAATTCGAGCCGTTAGATCCCAATGGTCATATTGCTTCGCGCCATGGTTAAAGTGGCATCGGACGCGCCGATGCCAGGCATAGGATGCTCTGATGCTACTGCTCGATTAAGCTCTTTTCTGCGCCACATCGGACGCGCCGCCACCTTCACATCGGATGCTCAACCCCTACGTCCGATGACACAACAGAAAGGTTCCAGAGAGGACTAAAACACATCGGACGCATCCGATGGTTCTGCATCGGACGCAGGCCAGCGTCCGATGCTCCCTGGAAGGCATGCACGCGCCACGTCACCTGCATCGGATTCTGCAACAGTGATTTCTCAGCGTCCATTGCCAGCGTCTGATGCTCCTTCATACTGTGACAGAAACTAGGGTTAGCCATCGGACGCTCGGCCAGCGTCCGATGCTGATAATTCAGCATCTTTTGCTTTCTAACTTGTACCCTTGCTCCCATGCGTCAACACCAAAGTGTTTCAACACTTGTGCATGTGTGTTAGCATTTTTCAAAGCATTTTCCAAGGGTTTAGTTAGGATATGTTAGAGAACACCTAGTGGCACTTGAATACCGCATAAGCCGTGAATAATCTCCTCTTAATAGTACGGCTATCTATCCTAAATGTGATCACACTCGCTAAGTGTCTTGATCACTAAAACAAAGAGCCCTATAGGTTATACCTTTGCCTTCGGCCCTCTTTGTTCCATCTCTTCTCTTCTTCTCAAGTTTCACCAATGGTAGAGCTCTTGATCTCTTGAGTGCTTGTGGCCATCACCATCCTCCATAGTTGCCACCTTGCTAGCTCCACCACTTAGCTTGGTCCCAATTCTTTCTTATAAGCTACACACATGCTTAGCAATAGAATTAGACCAAATAGGTTTCATCAATTAACCAAAACCAAACTAGGGCTTTCAGATATGTAAACTATCTATGCGATGTGTTGAATGAGAGGGTGAAGGCCTCTATTTATAGTGGAGGTGGAGTAGGGGCCACTCCGGCGCCACGTCAGCGATCCGTGTGTTCATCCTATGTATATGATATGAAAGATAACTTTAGTAGAGTTAGCTAGGTGGGAGGACAACGAGTGAGTATAAAGTACTCCTATGTTTCTACCTTTACTCCTATGAACTAATCATAATTAAATAGATGCACTTAACTAGATTGACGCCTTGCTACTTGTGTGAGAGGGATAAACGAGAGAGTAAAGCGATAGAAGGTTGTTCACCTAACCCAATACTCAAGCGGATATTTGGCTTATGGACGCCTTACCTTTTAAAAACTAGTCTGAGTTCACGTGAGGGGATCTAGGTAGCCAGGCAAAATCTGTCACCTTTTGCCCATGCGCCCCTACTGTCCGTGTGTAACACCCCGGGTGTTTAATTAATTAAAATAAATTAGAATTAAATAAGAAAATGGCCAAAATCCTAGATGGAGGAAAATTCTAACCAGATGTTTATTGCATTCATGCCGTTGCATAATTTTTATTGGGTGAAAAATAATTTTGAAACCCGTATAGGGCGAACCGGATTTATTCTATTTAGAAAAAACAATAAAAAATTATAAATCAAAATCAAAATTTTATTTTCAAAACCTAGGTAAAATATTTCTAAAAGTTTCAAAAAGTTGTTTGATTTTAAAACTGATTTCAAATTGGTTTTCAAATGGTTTTGCAAAGTTTGGAAAATCAAAAGAAAAAGAAAAGGTTGGCAAAAGGACTGGACCCAAAACCCCTCACCCATTCCTCCCTTGGCCCAGCCGGCCCGCTCCAAACATCCCTCCTCCACCTCCCCTCCCGCATGGGCCAGGCCCAGCGCCCCATCGCCCTTCCCACCGCGCGCGCCTGGGCCAAGCCCAAACCCCCCCAGCGTCGGCGCCGGCCCAACACCTCGCTCCCGCGGCCCACGACCTCCACTGGCCCAGCACCGCGCGCCCATCCGCTCTCTTCCCCATCGGCCGCGCAAGCCGCGACCGCAGCGCTCGCCGCCCTCACCCTCACCCTTTGCTCTCTCACTGCGCCGCAACCCCACCGGTCAGCTCCCTCCCTAACCTCTCCCCGCTCTTCACGCTGCAGACACCGACTCCTCGCCGATCTACACCTCGCGCGCGCCCTCACCCTCTCCGCCCTAACCGGGGACCCTCCGTAATGAACGAGCGCGTCGCCGCCCCCTTTCCCCTATCGGCCTACAAGAAGCCCCCTAAGCGGCCCTGCTTTCTCCTCTATTTTCCCTACCATCGCCGTTGCCGAGCCAGTTGCTGAGCTCCACCGCGCCACTCACCTCTCCATCTCCTCATCTAGTTTCACAACGGCGTCAGGACCCTGCTCCACAGCTTCGTCGCACTGATCGGTGGCCGTTTCACCACCGCGCCGAGAGGCCCACCGGAGCCGAACCGAAGGCTACCTCCTCCTCGTCGAACTACACCACTCAAGCCACCGCCGGGGACTAGATCATCACCAACTAGCCGATGTAAGATCTGTTTTCCATCCCTCTATTCTGTGTTGTTTCTACCGCACGGTAGGCTCGCGCCGCCGAGTTCCTCCGAATGCTCCCATGGCGCCGCCGTGTCCCTGGACGGACGGTAGCCGCACCCCTCTTTTTTTTTACCCTGGATGAGTTCGCACGGTCAAGCCCTACACCTCGGTTCCCTTCGCGTAGCCAGGCCAACCCTGTTGCGGCAGATCTGCCGCACTCCGGCGACCTCCACGCCACGGTCAAGGCGGCGCCACCGTGCACGGCGGCGGCGTTCGCCAGCACCGCTCGATCCAGCCCACACGGCCAGGATTAGACACAGGCGCGAACCGGTATGAGCCGGGTGCACCAGCGCCGTAAACCTAGTCCACCCGGCCACCTCACGCGTCCACTGGCCATATGGCACGCCAGCCCAATCGCGCGCAGCCACCCGTCCGCCACATCAGTCGCAGTAGCGCCGCGCCGACCGGCCATGGCGAAATTGCAAAAGAACCCCCGAGTTTCCTTGAAACAAACCTGCCGTCCTATCTGCACTATTCATTGAGTCTTGGAAAAAATAGCGATCTAGCCCCTGCACTTTTCCGAAATCGAGGCGCGGTCCACCTCGCAGTCGCCCTCTCAGATCTAATCTGAGCCGCTCATCGCCAGATCAACGGCCGAGAAAAGCCGATACCCCTTCGCCGATGCCATTTTGTTAAAGAGCCCCTCCTCTTTCTTGAAAACAACCCGCAGTCCGATCGTACTATTCTATGAGTCTTCGGAAACTTCCACTTAAGCCCCTCCGTTTTTGCCAAAATGAGGCCCGGTCCACCAGTCAGTTTAAATCCGTTTTTATTTATTTAAATTCACAAAATGAGTTCTGTCTATTTACAAGTTTACCACTCAGATTCAAATGCTCGTATCTTTTGTGTTTTAACTCCGATTTGACCCATTCAACTTGCGTTAGATTCGTAGCGACGAGCTCTATACGTTAGTTCTGTTTATATACTGTTTTAATAATGTCTGATGTACTGTTATTTATTATGTTTGTTTGGGCCATGTGATGATGTTTGATCCAGCGAGTGGGCGCTACGAGGACGCTCCAGACCCTTCTTGTGATCCTGCAGTTTCGACCCAGTCCAAAGGCAAGTGTCCTTGAATACTTTTGGTATTAGAGTAGTTAGATCCTGTAGATGCATGCAGTATCTAAATTTGAATCCCATGATATGGTTTACTAGCACTTGATTATAATTTCCTTGACACCTAGTTTGGAATGGTTTGGGTAGAAGTAATGCTTAGCCCTGCTGTCTTGGGATGGGATGGTGGTTTAATAATAATCTTGATTAATGATCTATGGAACATGGACTGGTAATGAGTAGTATGGTGAGTAGGTAAATCCGGCAGGATGGACCCGTATTGGTGGTTTTGTGCAGTGGGACTCGGCAGCTGCTTTTGGTTTTTGGTTCTGGGCTTGTGCTAGATTATCCTGCCTGGATCCCTAAGACCCGGTTCTCGAAGCCTGTAACCCGGCTTAACAGCGCAACCATGAGATCTGGATGGGCTGGACCTGGCTAATTAATTAGTTTCCTTCAAATTATGCTACACGGGGTTTGTTTAGTGGCTCAAGAGGGGGTCCCTGGGGTCGCTGACTTATGTACGGGGATGAAACCTTAGAGTACGTGTAACACAGGCTTGGAGGGGCTTTGTAAAGGCCTTGCAGTGCAACCCGCTATGCACCTTGGTAGTGTTTAGCGTGACGGGTAATGCACGACTCATGGGTAACGATGTGCAACCTCTGCAGAGTGTAAAACTGATATATCAGCCGTGCTCACGGTCACGAGCGGCTTGGACTTCTTCGAGATTAGTTGGTGGGTTAAGTCTGGTTCGTTAGGGAAGCCTTATGTGGTCATTAGTCCCATATGACATGGGTACAGAGGATTCTTCTACGCGGGTTACTGCTTGGTACGGGAGTGATTCCCAGGCTCGGGCACAGACCTGGAGTTATTACGGAAGATAGCTCTCTATGTCGTGACATATGGACCTAATACACATATGGGGACTCTTCGAGTCGGACTTGTGGGTGGCCTGACATACTTCAGGTGTGGTTTGCCTGATGGACTTCAGGTGTGGGTGCTTGGTGCGACTCCAAGTGTGGTTGCTTGGTGGACTCCAAGTGTTGGTTGCTCGGTGTGACTCTGAGTGTGGTTTGCTCGTTGCGACTCTGAGTGTGGTTACTGTTCTGTTGGAGACTGTGGATATAACCTAGTAAATAGGTGCATAGGTTAATAGGAATAATAGGATGTGTTGCTTTAGGCGCTTGAGTCAAACAGAGTCAGCCTACCTTTGTTAATAGCCTCATAAGCATATATTTCCTACACTTGCGGAGTACATTTCGATGTACTCACCCTTCCTCTTTGTCCCCCCTGCTACCCCACTCAGACGTTGGAGTCTACGACGCGGAGCAGGAGTACCTAGAAGACGGTGGATTCGACCCCGACGACTTGTACTAGGATGGCGCAGCCCCCGGTCGACCTTCCTGTGGAGATGGCGTCCAGTTTCCGCGAGTCTACATTAGAGTTAGACTGAGAGTCTGTACTTTTCTTTCAGACCCGAGGGTCATTTTTGTAATAATGTTCGATATATTAATAAAGCATTGTTTTGATATTTACTATGATGTGGATATATGTATGAAAATTGATCCTGGCATACATATATTGTGCTCCAATTTTGTTCTTAAAATTGGGGTGTCACACCATGCAAGATAAGATGAAGTATGAGCACCACGCTCACACTTATCTACACCTTTAGCTATCGATCAAAATAGCTCAAGCCCCTATCCTAAGATAGGACGATGATGCACACACAAGAAGCTATTTAAAGGAAATCAATCTAACTAAGACAACTATAGAACCAAGATAAGCACACAACAAGACTATATAAATATAGACTTGCACTAAGTAAATACTTAAATAAATACTTGGAAAGTAAATACTTAAGTAAATGCAAAGTAAAGTAAAGAAAGAATAATATATTATATAAATAAAGTCTTACAAAAGAAGGAAGATACAAGGGTTGTACCAGACTCCCAGAAGACGACTCCGGAGACCCGAGCTTCGCCCGACTCAACTCTAACTCCCACTCTAGACTAACTACTACTACTCTTGCTTGATCTCACATGAAAGTGGAGATATGTGTTGTGAGATATGTAAACTATCTGTGCGATGTGTTGAATGAGAGGGTGAAGGCCTCTATTTATAGTGGAGGTGGAGTAGGGGCTACTCCGGCGCCACGTCAGCGATCCATGTGCTCATCCTCTCTTCACCCTTGGATCCACCGCCATAGCAACCGACCTTGATGAATGGCTTGGATATTGTTCACGTGTGAAACATGTACTTTGCCACGGACTTGGATGAGGGTCACCATGGGGTCGGTCGACCCCTGTCTCTGACATGTGGGCCCGGGGTACATCTTCTAGAAGGTGCTGATGTCACCCTGATGAATAGTGCTGCTGGGTCCCACCAAGGGGGATCGGCCGACCCCCCTATGACAGGGCTGGCCCACCTTCTTCTCTCCCTTGGTGACCGCACATGTCATGGAGCAAGTCCTGTGAAGTTGGTTGCATTTGGTTTTCGGTGTGGACCCATGAATCCATGTGCTTCTCATCTTGCACCATTGAGCAAAAGCACATGTTTGATCCAATGGTTGATATTGACTTGAACATGCTTCTCTTGGATCATGCGATGTCACCATGGCCGAGGTGGCCCCAAGGTGGGGTCGGCCGACCCCCTTGGTTGGCCCACCTGGCCTCATTTTGTTCATTTTGCCATCTCCTACAAGTTCATAGGCTAAGAGTACAAGTGGAACTTATTAGTGATAAATATGCTCATGATATGCTATTCTTCCTTGAATCCGAGTCCTGTTGACGGTATTTTGATAAGGTAAAACATGCTATAACTTCCGTCAACAAGATCCCCCAAGCTTAACCTTTGCTCGTCCTGAGCAAACAATCAAACTTGGCCTCGGTGGATCAGTATTGTTACTATGCATCACATTTCAAGAGTACCATGTGCACAACAAAGTTCTCCTCTTTGAATGGAAAAATTAGCTATGTAAATCACCCATATTACCTTAGTACTCTATGGGGCTTATGGCTTTTCCTTTGTCTTAGGTGGTTGAAAGATAGAACAGTTTGACTTGAGCACTAACTTTCTTGTTTTTAGCAAGTTTCATACCGGAGGTTTTGCAATATTTTTCAAAAGAAAGACTTAATGTTCCTCATATGGTTCTCTCATGTCGCTCAAATGGTGTATGATTCCTCACCAAGGCATATGATAAGTGTTGCCTTCTTTATTTCATCCTACATCTAAATAGGCTTATGTGTAGCTCAAGGTAGAGATGAAAGAAGATGGCATACTTACTTGCATTTTGTTGCGAAGTCAAAGCTCAGATCCTTGAAGAGAAGTGTCATACTCCCAGATCAAGATGTGCAAGTGTGTGGTGTATGGTGGACTAGATTGCTTCTTTATTTGATAAGATCTATATCTCTATTTTTTTCTTTTCTAATGAGACATGGCTAGCATGTTTTTTCATGGACTTTCACTTGTCCATTTTTTTCATCTTTATTTTGCCTAGCCTTTTGAGTCTCATCTACTAAATAATTGAGAGAGAGTTCCTAATACTTGAAGTATGAAGCAACCTATTTGGTGGAAATGAAAGACATGTTTTTGCGTACTTCCAGTGTAGAAGCAACATGTATATGAGGTGTGTACGTGATCTTGATCTTAGGAGCATGAAAAGTCTCTTAACAAGGGTCAACAATACTTGACAACACTCAATACAAAGCAAATAGCCTATGTAGAAGGTTTGTAAACATGTAAAGCATATACGGCTGTGGTAGGAATTTATCGCCATTGAGGAACAATTAAGATTTTGATCATTTTAAGGATAAATTCTCCGATAATCTATCATGCTTAGAACAATATTGTAGCAGCTCTTGTCTCACTATATCATGTCTCACAACAACTTAGACTTAGTTCTAGCACTTGCAACCCACAAAGTTTTCAGGTTCATGATGGTTTAAATGAGCTAAGTAACCCATACTTAGAGAAATACTAAGTTGTAAACTAGGCACTAGAGAAACATTAGCAAGGCAACTAGTCATCATTTCCATGGGGAAGATAGACATATATGAGACATATGTGCTAAGGGGAATACTAAGCAAATATTTTTGCTATTTTCCCTTTTTTTTAAATGCAACGAGAAAACTAATTGAAACGTAAATAACTTAAGATACAAGACTTACCTTGGTGGGGGAGAGGATCTCCCCCAAGCTTGGTTCTTGCCTACTGTGGTGGTGGATAATGTTGGTACCACCCGGCCCAACGTCGTGCTTCTTCTTCTTGAATGGCCCGCAGGAGTTGGGCGTTTTGTTGTGCAAGAAGCAATGTTGCCTCTTGTTCGATGTTCATCGCACCCATGTTGTCGATGAGCTCATCCATCGGCGTCCTTTGATGTTGCCTTCCTCTACCCCGTGGGCGAGGAGTGTCTTGAGAGCGAGGGATGTCCTGTGAGCGAGGAGGCCTCCCCAAGGACCCTGAAATGTCCATAGAGGCTGCCTCATCTCCCTCCTCAACTTCTTCAGCCTGATGTGAAGGTCCGCCTTGTTCCACTTGAGTAGCACGGGACGCTCTCCTTGTCCTCCTGCTAGTACCTGCAACTTTTGAGGCTCTTTCCTCGGGGTCCAAATCAAAGGTTAGCGTACGAAGCGCATACAATCGAAGTCCCTCACAAGGGAGAGTGATTTCGACTGTATGGCATGGATAAATCATTATTAGTTCACCCTTGGGACCCCTTTTGAGTACATCGCAATCAATAAATACACTTTCTTCCAAAACATCTCTCACGGTTTTAATGTACTCAAAAGTTTGGGATTCTTGTGCACCCAAAGCTTCGGCTATGCGTGTGATGAATGATGTGAAGTATATGGGTTTCCTAGGCTTTATGTAGCTAAGCCAATAGTTCACTAGCATTTTAACAGGTGAAACTTTAACCTTGCTAACCATGGCATAGAGTAATTTCAGCTCATCATCACTTACCAAAGCTCCTCTCATGCCAGGGAAAGGAGTGGTGAACAGCCAGTAGTGCATGAAACGTAAGGTTGGGTTATGAATTTTGTGCGGTGAGGGGTTGGAACAATCACTAGAGCCAGTAATGGCATACCAGAAAACATTCTTGTCATAATGAAAAGCATGGTCTACATCAAGATGGCAAGAGTGATCAAATCCTAAAGCAGTGTTTAATGTGCTCCAAGTTAAGTCATATTCCATCCCAAACATTTGAAATGCTACCCCATCGTTATTCACTTTTAACGTGCATAAAAACTCAATGGTTAGGTTCTCTATGCCTAATTCAAGAATTTCAAAGAATCCTCCCTAACCAATGGTATTGAAAATAACATAAAATTCTGAATCCATACCTGTTTCTTGCAAGATGGCCGGATCAATGACACTTGTATGTGAGAAACTACACTCACGAAGAGTAAGAAATTTCCCCATCTCTTCGGTATTTAGCCTGAGGCCACTCTCGGTCTCCGTTACTCTAGCCGGGGGAATGAAGGGTACTAGCCCACTTCTTTCCACCTCTCTCCTCTCATGAGCACTAGCATGGTGAGGTTCTTGGGAAGAACTCTCACCCTTGTTGGACTTTTTGAAACGGGAGGCAAGCAACTTCTTCATCTTACTACAAGATAAGTTACCAAGCTTCTACTACTACTATGAAATGGGGACTATTTTTGGGTTTTTGGTTTTTGGATGGCTACTACTAAGCTAAGCTTGAGAATGAACTTGCAACTAAGGAAGGAAAGGAAGAACTTGTGAGCTCGAGATGGTCCTGGTGGTTTTGGTGTGGCGTTGAGCTCACAATGCAAGGGTATATATAGGGGGAGAAGGGCAAGTGGTGACCACCCATAGCACGGGTCGGCCGACCCCCCTCCTTGCAACTTTGAACATTGCTTTACTTTGTCCAGGGAACATGTTTAAAGTGAGAAAACACATTTTCAGGATGGGCCAACACATGGGTCGGTCGACCCCCTTACATGACACTTTCAACTTTGCTTTTGCTTTAGCCAGGGGACATGTCTAAAGTGTGCAAACACATTTTCATAATGGTGCAATATGGGGGTCGCCCGACCCCATGACATGCCCCCCTCAAGCTTTAAACTTTGTGTCATCAAGTGTCTAGTAAAGATGTAACTATGTTTGGTCCAAAGTTGATACAAATTTCAGAGATTCCCTTGCCTAGTGTTTGGTGAAAGGGAAAAGATGAATGGCCAAAGTGGAGGCATGTCTAAAGTGATTCCCATGGACCATGAGAGCACTAAGACATTCCTTTGGCTGGTTGTTGTGGTCCCATGAGCATCCAACATAAAGGGGAACATTTCATGCTTAAAGAGTAAAGCAAAGGACCATCTCTTTTCAGATGTTGGCTTTGATGACATGCATAACATTCATATGTAAGCTGAATTAGAGTCAGCAGAGTGCAGGGGGCACCATGGTGGGGTCGGCCGACCCCACCTTGGCTGCACCTCGAGCACCAAGGTACTCAGTCCTACTTACAAAGCTAAGCTATGGTGAAAGGAATGCCAGTGGGCCCAATGGTGGGGTCGGCCGACCCCACCTTGGGGTGGTCCCATGGCTCAATCATGTTGCAAGTTATTGTCGAGGTTTTATTAGCATGGAAATTTATTTTGTCGAAATGAAATATGCAGAATTAACTAAGTATGCAATTGAGGGAAAATGCAAAAAATTGAAATGCATAAAAAAATTAAATATGAGATAACTACTGATTTACCTTATTAGCAAGGGCTCCATGTTTCAGGTCTGTAGAGCAGGACCTCTCCGTCTTGTCATTCATTGGGTGCTTCGGTCGGTCCCGGAGATGGAGACCGTGGTTGCACCTCGTCGGCGAGTTCTTCTTTTACTTTGGCCTTGTTGGCCGACTCGCTCCTTTTTCTTGTTCCTACGGCGTGGGCGACGACGACGATGTTTGTTGTCTCGAGGTTCTTTGTCCTTCACCTGCATGTTAGCTTTATAACCGTTGAATGGGCACTTTACCTTATATTCCGGGAACTGGAGGTGAAGTTGGTCGGATCCCACGTAGATGACGGCGTTAACCGTATTAAGGAATGGCCTTCCTAGGATGATCGCGACGTCTACATTGGATCTCATATCCAATATAAGGAAATCGACGGGGACGTAGCTGTTTTGGACTTTGATGAGGATGTCCGTTGCTAGTCCCTCGGGGAACCGTAGCGTTTGATTGGCCAGCTGCAAACGAACAAATGTAGGGAGCAAAAGTCCCCCTAGTAAGTTATCATACGTTACCTTAGACATGATGTTGATACCCGATCCAAGGTCGCAGAAGGTGTCGTGGAAGACTTGTGGTCCAATCTGGCAAGTGATGGTCGGCAGGCCTGGATCTTCCTTCTTGGTGAGGAAGGGCGAATTGAGTAGATAGCCCCAGTTTGACCGGAGCGGAGGCTTACCGTACCTCGTAGTAACTAATTTTACACCCTCTATTGGATCCTCGGGTTTCCCTAGGATCTTACCTTGCTCGTAGGATGGGACAACTGCTGCTAATTGAGCTAATTGTGTTTCTAGCATTTTATTAAAACTCAATTGATTTTTCATAGCAGAATTAAAACTATCCATTTTCTCATTTATATTTTCAAGAATCTTATCATTAGCCATCATCTTTTTATTAATACTATCATTTATTTTAGATTGGCCTAAGACAAGATCTGTAACAACCCAAAAATTCGAACTTTTTAAATTTTTTCTGTGATTGTGTGGAACATGTAGTTGCTAGCTAAACGGGAACAATTTATAAATAAATTGTTGCATTCATATAGTGTTGCTTGTAGGAGTTTGCCGGAGATTCTTTTACAACTTAAGTCTTATTATGTTGGAGAGCACAAACCGTAGCAACCTCCTTAATTTTCCTTCGGATTATCTCGAGTCTCTCTCAAAGATCCCCAAACCTCCTATTTAAATCTTAGTGAAATTAGGAAATCTTTCTTCCTTTGTTTGGGCCACCTCTCTCCCTCCATCCTCCATTTTACCCTACGCAGCCCTGTTCTCTCCATGGGCCGAAGCCGATCAGCCTCCTCACTCTCCCTCTTGCCTTCACCTCGGCCCAACTCGCAGGCCCGAGCGCCTCCTTCCCCACGCCGCGGCCCACACCTGCACAGCCCGCTCGCACCCCCCCTACCAAGCACGGCCCGAATCGGCCCAGCTGGCCGCTTGGCCCATCGTCGCGCCCCTGCCATGAAACCCTAGGAGCGCCCAAGCGCTGGCCGCCGCCGCCGCCATCAGGGGCGCTGCCCGCGTGTGCCCGCGCGCCCGCGTCCCAGGAGACACGCCCGCAACACCGCGACCCCGAGCCTGACCACGCCGCGCACGTTTTCCCAAATCGCGCCCCTCTCCACCTGCAAGTCGCCGCTCCTCTCCTTCTCCCCCAAGCCGTCGGCCACAACCACCGAGACGCCATCCACCTTCCGGGCGGCAGCCGCACCAAGCACCACCGAACGCGCCTCGACATCGACCGCGCCCGAGCCGCCGTGCACCCTCGCCTTCGCCGAGCCTCCGCGGTCGCCACCGACCTCACCACCCTCGCCGAACCCCCGTACACCAATTGCGGCCGCGTCATCAAGCTGCCACCACGGACGCAGAACACGCTCGCCGTCCCCGACCTCCTTCGTCGCGACCCGATGAAGCACCTCCGACCGCGCCTCCGCCTGAGCCACCTCGCCGAGCGCCTTCCCAGCTTGGCCACCGCGACGTCGGGCGTCCATACTCCTCCCCGTGGTGCGCGGCGCCGAACCCGACCACTGCTTCGCCGCGACGGCCGTGCCACCACCACAACTCCAGCAGCCACGTCACCCAAGCCCCGGCCGCGTCGATGCCGCGACGCCATGCCTCGGACCGCGTCGAAGCCTCGCCGTGGCCACGCCGACGTCGCCCAGCGTCTACTGCCGAAGCCACGACGTCGTCCACCGCCTGCAACGCGAACCGGACGAGAACCTCGCCGCCGGGCCAAGCCAGCCGAGTCTGCCTCGCCCTCCGTCCCCGCTGTCCAAGCCGTCGCCGACTTCGCCGCGCCTCGACATCCCCTGCCTCACGCCGAGCTCCTGCATCGCCCAAGCCGAGCTCTGCAGTTGCCACTGGGTTCATCCTCCTCGTCGTGCTCCTCACCGCAGCGACTCCGCCGAGCCTGCCTCACCCCCACCAAGCTGCTGCAATGAATCGGACCAACCGTACTGCTGCTACGACGCCTTCTGGTGGTCGCGCAAGGGCCGTTGCCTTCACCCTTGTCGGGTTCCATCTTCCTCGCTGCCGGTGAGCCTACCGCACCACGAACCCCCTCCTTTTCCTTTCTAGTCACTGTTGACTGAACCCCGGCCTTCGTGCCGTTGATCTCACTGACACAGGACCCATGTGGATGAGCAGGGCGGGCCGTCGCGCCCGCAGCAGGGCAGGGCGATGAGCAGGGCGGCCGCCGACGCGGTGGGGCTGGGTGCCGATGGTGCAGGAGACGCGCAGGGCGGGCCGGCGGCTGGTGGTGCGACGCGGTGGGGAGGGGCGCTGGCGGGGCAGGCGACGCGCAGGTCCGGCTGCCGGCGCGGTGGTCGGGCTCGGGCTCGGGGAGACCGCGGCCATGGCGTGCGAGCTCGGTGGGGAGAGCGGGGGAGCGGCTCAGGCGAGCAGCCGCAGGGGCGAGCGGTGGTGGGCGGTGCGGTGCGGGGAGACGACAGCCATGGCGTACGAGCTCTGTGGGGAGAGCGGGGGAGCGGCTCCGTCGAGCAGCCGCAGGGGCGAGCGGTGGTGGGCGGTGCGGTGCGGATTTGGTGCGATGCGGATTCGGGAGATCAGAGGAAGAAGATAAGGCTGGAATAAGGTGGGTGACAGGTGGGCCCCATTGATGGTTACTGTTAACGGTGTTAAAATGTCATCATCACATCCCTCTTCATCCTTCTATCCAAACAAAGAACTGGGTTCAACCCAACCCCTTAACCAAACACAAGCTGGGTCCATCTCATCCCAGAAAACTGGGTTGAACCCAACCCAACCCGCTTGATCCCCAAACCAAACACACGGAAACGTACCACCTTGCCGCGCCGAACCCCTTTTGCCTCGCCCGACGACTTCCCCTGTCGAATCGCTGTTTGGCTGTGGCGTCCTGCTGTCCGGCCATGGTGACGCTCGTCGCCTTCAGCAAAGTTCAGTCGAAGACCCCTTTTATATCCTGCACTAATCCTTGTAATACCGATTCTTATTCATCATCTTGCCTGCGCCGTGCCTTCGAGCCGGTCTAATTCATTATCGCTAATTGACTCATGATCATTCATTCGTGCTTGTCCGTGCCATCGAGCCGGCTACATCTACATGTCCATGCTATCGATAGACTCGTATCAATCCATTACCATCTTCGACCAAATCCATCTCCCTTTAGATGACCACATGCAAAGAACGAAGGGTGAGCTATGTGGAAGACATCGCGATGCCAAGACCTAGATGTCAAGCAACATCACTACACGATGAACCATGGTTAGTTGAACATTCCTCTCTTCCAAACCCCTGACTCTGCTTGCCGAACTGAACGCGTAGAACGAGGCCAATTCCGACCGATGAACACTCTTGCACACACACACGACCGGCCCTAGCCAAACCGAACACTCGGTGTTCCATGAACACCGACGTGTTATTGACCGCCCCGGAAGTACGCCCACGACGAAACCATGACCACAACGTGTTTAGACCAAATGGAACGAACCCTAGTCGACATGCTGGATGAAAAGTAATTCCCTTCTCATCTTTGATCGTAGGATACCCCCGATGGAAACGATAGCGTATGACAAAGGAGACCCCGTGACCCTTGACCACGACACCATGTTCTGGACTCGATCGTGCCGCGTAGTACACTGGCCACGACGCCTCTCGATGTTCCTCCGACGCGCCTTACCTCGAGCCTCCCTCGACGTGGTGACTGTTGCCACCATGAACTGTTGGGACCCGTGTTATCTTATCGTCGACTTACCGAGCCCCTGGAAAATTCTCTTATTTATCTATCTGTACTCGCGTTAAACCTCGTTCTTATGACCACCTGTATATGCACTTGTGATACAGAATCCATCCATTCTCATGCTATGGGAATGTGCTACTCCACTTATTTGGTTCGATGAGTCTTTGTGTCGCTTTGTGGATCTATTCGTTGTACTGTTGGATGTTCGTGTGTTTGTCTGTGTGAGCCGAGCCTTAAAAGCTGGTTGAGGGATTGTTGACTCTTGCTAACGTCGTTACTAGGAGTAGACTATGGAATCTATCCCCGGCAACGGCGCCAGAAAGGCTTGTTGGTACTTCTTAATGTAAGAAGTATAACTAACTATTCTTATGACTATTGGTAAATTCCGTAAGCGCACAGAATAAGTCAATTGTAGCACTTCACCCGGGAGTAACCGAGTATCGTATTTATTTCCACAGGGAAGCTATTATGACAGAACTAATACTAGGACTGCTATGAACAACCAGTGATTCTAGCAAGGTTGATCGAAATGTATAAATGGGGGTTGATTTCTACTACTACTAAAAAGAAAGAAAAACTAACTATTACTAAACTAAATCGGCGGGGTCTGGCCGATGAACAGACTAATGCTTTCCTACACACTTACGATCACAACTAACTTAACAATAAAGGTTTTATCTAGTTCTTCGAACCGTACACACCCTCTGGACTATTTACCTCAGACGTGCACAACGAGGTTTATGATTTAAAAACTAACCCAACTACGTGGTGGAATTCAAGGCTCCTAGGGCTGTCACCACCTGTTTGCTACCACAGCTATCTGGGGGGCTAGCCACAAACTAAGGTATAACTAGTCTAAGCACCGCGCTTACACTAATATATACTACTCTAATCTTGCGTCCAAAACTAGAGCACTGATTACTCAGCGAAGAACCCAAACTAGATACAAACTAAATACTAAGTTATCTATGATCGAAAGCACTCAACAAGAACAATAAGTAAAGAACTTTAAGTAAATGTTGAATGTAGAAGAACACTAAGATAAATGAAGAAAGACATGGAATTATACCAGAGACTCCGGAAGATCCTCTATTACAACTCCAACTTTTCTCTTCTTCACTCTCGCTCTCACTCTAAGTCTCCCAACTAGAGTGTTACTTCACCAGAGCGTCGCTTACAAGACAGTGGAACTAATGAGGTGAGGTCTGAGTACAAATGAGCTCGGGGGGTCCTATTTATAGCCTAAGGGACCTAGGGGGTACTTATGGACCTAGGGTTAGGTCAGGGGGTGAGTGTGGTGGCAGGCGCCAGCCCTAGGTGGCGGCCGCCACCCCCTGACCGTTGGATCCACCGCCTTTGCTTCAACGGCATCCAGGAGCTCCAGAGAGGCGGTTCCAAGGTCGGTTGCATGTCCAAAATCTGTCACATGGGCAATTAGGTCATGATCCATGTGACATCTCTTCTTAGCCCTTGGATGCACCGACCTAAGTGATCAGTGGCTGCAAATGAGTGTGGCATGCCTCCCCTGGATCAGTGACGTGGCAGGGGAGGAGTTTGGGCCTCACTCCCCTAGCGGCCGCCAGCTAGGGGTGGCAGGCGCCACCCCACCTTGGCCCAAAGTGAGCCCAGGTGAGTGTGCTTGCCTCCTGGTGGGTCCTCTGGATTATTTTGCTCAAAAACCCTGCAATTACCTACATTCAAATAAAACTCAAGGACAAGTGGAAATCGTTAGTTTATAAAAGGTTTTTGGTTGATTTTAGGTCCTTGTGTTGTGTTATATGACCTTGTTGATGCTAAGAATATGACACTTAGTGAGCATCAACAAGCTCCCCCAAGCTTACGTCTTGCTCGTCCTCGAGCAAGCATGAACTTGAATTTTTGGAAACTCTGTGTTTTTGTTGTGTATGCCCATATTATTTTCATCACCATGGAATTGGTAGCCTTCTCTGCACTCAAGATTAGAACAAAAGACCAGCAATAAAGAAGGTTTGTCTTTCCCTTGCCTATTTTGCTAATCAAGATATGTGGAGTTTTCGCAAGTTTTGTTCAAAAGAAAGCATGCTTAGTAACTTCTGTGGCTCACTTAATCACTCATATTTGTATGTGGAAATGGAAGAATTATCCTCTCACTAAGACTTTATGTGGGGTTTAATGGGTAGGATAAAATGAGCATGCAATGCTAGCATAATTTTGCTAAGTTAGACAAATGGAGCAAAGGAGCAACAAGTCATAGGTTCGGACTAGAAATGTGCAAGTGTGTGGTATTTATTGTGGCTAATACTTTCATGGCACTTCTTTTTATCTCATTTGTGGGATCATGGCTATGAATGAGAGCACTTGCTCTTTTGGATATTCTCTTCTTTCTAGAGCACTTGCTCTTTTGAATTTTCTTTCTAGAGCACTTGCTCTTTTGAATATTCTTTTCTTTCTGGAGCACTTGCTCTTTTTTTTAACTACTATAGCCATGTCCCTGAGATTTCATTATGGAGCATGATATTTTGTCATGGAGTATTCCTAACAATGAATGGAAATAAAGGCATGTTGTGTGCGTATTCTCAGTGTAAGAATAACACTATATAGGTGGGTGCAAGTGAATTCCTTGGTCTAAAAATATGACAAGTTTCTCTACCATGTCTATCAACAAAAGTCTAACTAGCTCAATGCTAACATGCAGCAAGTGGAAGCTCCTACTCTAAGAGTAAAAATTATTTGGCTTTGGTAGGACTTTCTTTGCCACAGAAGTACTTAGAGCAAGTTTTTTATTTTTTCAAAATAACTACTCCACAAACTTGACTTGCTCAAGTCAAAGTACAAAACTTACTTCCCCTTTACTTAGTCTAATGCTCATGTCTCAAGTTTAGTTCTAGCATACGTTTTCCCATGATAACTCTAATGCATGACATACATTATTTTTATTCATTAAAAAAACTTACGATGAGAGCATTTCATTTATTGCTATTTATTTATTATTATTATTTATTAAGTTGCAAATTAACTAAGATAAAACTCAAATTTAAATTACTGAAAAAATAAAACTGACAGTAATAAAGATGGTAGTGATACTTACCTCTTTGACGGGGGTCCTCCCCCAAGCTGGCTGTTCGCGTGGTTGAGTTACATCCATCCTTGACGACGGTACATGTCGTCCCAGTTCTGCTGGTTCTGCTGCAGGAGAGAAGAAATATTACCCAGTTCTCCGCCAGTTTCCTGGCGGAATACCTGGAAATTTTGGTTCAAGTCGTTCAAGTCCTGACGGATTTCGACAGTATTTATGGTGAGTCCATTCATTTGGTGCTGAAGATATCTCATATCGCGCATCCACTCATCCTGATGAAAGGACGAATGGCGAGCGGCCTGTGGTGAGACTCCTTCAGGGAAGAACTCATCACCACGGCCAGTGTACCGGGTGGATCCTTCTATAGAATGGGATGAACTCCCCAACTGGGATGAGTGAAGGGATGCCTCATGGCCGTATCTCCACTGCGGATGTTGCGGTTGCTGCCAATTTGATCCCCCTGCTTGGTGTGAGCCAGGGGGTGTCAAATGACCATAGCGTGCTGCTCCTCCATACTGCTCTGCATGAAAAGGGTCAAACTCCGGTGCCGCTGCTGCGGCTCTTACTGCCTCTTCTGCTGCACGGGTCTGCGCTCGCGTCCTCCTCCTGGGGACCTGCATGATGTTCTCTCGAGCCAACCTGCGGTTTCGTTCTGCCTCGGTTTCCAGGGCCAAAAGCAACGTTGGTGCATTCACCAACCAAAGTGACATGTCAGGAAGAGCGATTTTATTCACATAATCTTGGTAGATCATGTGAATTTCACCGGTCTCCTGGTTCTCATGCAAGAGGTGTCCTTGCGAGAAGTGTTCCATGGTCAAAAGGTCTCGGTCACCAGGAATGTAAGAGTATACAACGGTGTTCAGCAGACCCATGTTTAAAGTCAGTCTAGTTATCCATGATGTCATTTCGATATTTCCAGTGCGTGATCAAATTTAGACCAGTAGTCTGTATGGCTTTGGCGGGTGATACTTTTATGTGGTTTACTAGAGCATAAAGCAGCAGCATTTCGGGCTTTTTAATTGGTCTTAAGTCAGGCCTTGGAAAGAGTGTGATACTAATATATTTGTGAAAGAACCTGAGCGTGGGGTTGTGGATATTACTTGTACGGGTAAGCCTGGGTTCCTGTTCCCAGCAATACTTTTCCAAAATTCATTTCTATTAAATCCCGTACAGGCAGATTCCAGGCTCAGCAAGCATGAATCATCAAAGTTTAAATTCTTGCTGAACTGTTTCCACGTTAAAGTATGTTCTTCATTAAAAAGCCGAAATTTTATGTGATTAGCAGATATTTGCATTGTAGCCAGAAATTCCATTGTGAGGGGAAGGATTCCCTCCTCATTAACCTTCCATGCATCTTCCCATCCCAAGGTTCGAAAAATATAGAGAAACTCATTGTCCATACCAGTGTGACTTAGCAAGTCGTCGTCGATGCGGCGGGTGTGGACGAACTCTCTCTCACAGAGGATGTTCCGGGCCTGCCGTTCCCGATCACTCTGCTAGATGATATCATCGACGGAATTCAGGACGTGGATGGTTGGTCTGGCCTGGTGTGTGGACGGAGAGTTCCGATCCACCGATATTTCGTTGGTGGATGGAGTACCCCACCCAACACTCTCCTCATCACTCCCAGCAAAGCGAATGTGAACGTTTGCCCTCGACGAACTTCCCTCACCCTTACTCTTCTTCTTGCCGGTGAAGTTCTTGAGAGGGCCCAGGACTTCCTCACTAGTGCTCAAGGTGGCTGGTGTTTTTGTGTTTTGAGTGAGGTGTAGGAACTTGCATGGGATGTGGGTAGTATTTATAGGCTGAGGATGGAAGGGGGGGAGGCTGAGAGCTCCTCCCACCTAGCGGGCGCCAAGAATAAGTGGCGGGTGCCACCCCACCTTGCCCATTTTTGTCTGCAACCGACACATGAGGTTTCCCTCGCAATGTCCACTGAAATTCTAAGTGGGGAATAAAGTGGTAGTGTCGGTGCAAAGTGTAAAGAGTGTAACCTCCTAAATGGGCTAAGTGGGCTGAAAATTTCAAAGACCACTTCTTCATCCTAGTCATACTTTATACCAAGGATGGTGGGAAACTTACTCGGGAGCAGTTCTGTGCAGAAATATAGAAATTGAGGTGGCGGGCGCCAGGAAAAAGTGGCGGGCGCCACCCCTTTATGGGTAATTCCCACTCAAAGCCACTCCTTCTTTCACTTGTGCTCTCCTCATCACTCCTCACCAGAATTTTTGAGTGGAGAAGTGTCCAAAAGTTGGAATGAAGATGAAGAGAGAGGAGGAGACATGGGAATGAATGAGTGCATTGAAAAGAGCAAAGGCATGGGTCTCTCCTGGTGTTATTTGAGTCTATGAGCTAGGGATGATAGTCTAGTTGATTGGCTAAGTGGAAAAGGGCCAAATGGGGTGGCGGGCGCCAGCATGGGGTGGCGGGCGCCACCCCTAAGGCTGCCCTAAGCACCCTAGGCTTCACCTAATCTCCCTACTAAGCATCTATTTTGCAGAAAATTAACTTGCTTAAGTAAAAAAATGAAAATTTAAATGAGGGATAAATACTTACCTTAGCCTAACTTACCTTGGTTAGCCGCTTTGGATTCCCGATTAGTGTCGCCTTCACGGTGGTTGTGGATGAATGTAGGCACCGACGAACTTTGATGACGGGTGTTTTTCCGGTCGCGGTGTGAACTGGAATTTCTCCTCCTTTCCACTGATGTAGAGCTGAATTTCTCCAGCTCCTACATCAATGGTGGCTTTTGCAGTGCTCAAAAATGGCCGTCCTAAGATCAATGGCGTCCGGTGGTCAGGATTAATATCCAGAACTACAAAATCCACCGGGACAAAGAGATTCCGGATTTTCACCGGAATATTCTCTGGGAGCGATTGATCGGCTAGCTGCAGACACATAGAAGTAGGAGACAAGGTATGATGATTTAATTTATCATATATTACCTTGGGCATGACGCTGACGTTTGCTCCCAGATCACAGAGTGCATGCTCGAAGTGCTGCTCTCCGATTGAACATGCGATCGTTGGGTTTCCTGGGTCCTTCTTTTCTGGGAGTTGGTTTAAGATGACCGCACTGCAATCTTCGGTCAATTTAACCACATCCCTACTTGGAATTGGTTTCTTCTTATTGAGCATGTCTCTCAAATATTTTGCATAAGTTGGAACCTGCATAGCGTCAATAAATGGCACATGTATATATAATTTTTGAATTACCTCGATGAATTTCTTGAATTGGTCGTCTTCCGTCGGATTTCTGTTTCAATCTGGAAAAGGTAATACATGTGTATCATAGAATTCATGAGGAGCAGTTCGTACCTTGGATGAAGGTTCAGCTGGCGTCTCCTCTTCTTCGTCTTTTTCAATATTAACAATATTTTTCTTTGCAGCAGAATTACTACTAGGAACTAAATTAGAATGAGGTGGATCACGAGTGGATTTACCACCTCTCGTGGTTACAGCTTTTAATTCCTCATAGTATTTAATTTGAGATTTAATGTTATCTATTGTTTGCTCTAATCTCTTATTAAAATTAATTTGTTCCTTAAATGCTTCAAAAAAATCTTTCATTTTAACATAAATTCCTTCTAACATTTTATCATGTTCAATTAATTTATTATTTATGCTATCATTAATTCTACCTTGATTAGAAACTAATTTTCTAATAGGAGAATTGAATACGGAGGTTTGAGGCATACCTTTATTATTCCATTGTTGGATCATTGGAATTGGAGGTTCTCCGTAGCCACCATTGTTAAGAAGGGATTTTGCATCCTCTTTCTTAATTTCTTTTTGACTTTCACTTGACGAAGCGGCTCTTTGCTTGGTGTAGTACTCCATTGCAGCGCGATCTCTCTTCTCATTTATTCTTTGCTCTAGCAATTTTACCAAAGTTTGCAGGGTAACAGAATCAACTTGCTTAATTTCAGACATACCTCTAGCACGTTTTTCTGTCCATCCTTGATTCGCCACCATTGTCTCGATCAGTTTGGTTGCCTTCTCTACAGTGAGAGAGAGGTATGCACCTCCGGCGGCAGCATCAATGTGTTGTCGAGATTCTTGCTGGAGTCCATGGTAGAAGCTCGGGATCAAGTACCAGTCTTGCATACCATGGTGGGGATAGTCTTCAACATACTCTTGTAGTCTCTCCCAAGCTTCAGTGATTGTTTCTTCGTCTCCCTGTCCAAAGTTAGAAATCTTGCTACGGAAAAGAATAGTTCGACTTATCAGGCAGAACTTGTTGAGGAATTGATCCGCGCATCTCACCCATGTCAGCAGATGTCCAGAGTTGAAGAGGAACCACTGCTTCGCTTTTTCCACTAATGAAAATGGAAAAAGACGAAGTCTAATGGCATCCTGCGAGACTCCCTGCACAGAAATTGTACTATATATCTCCAGAAAATTCCAGAGATGAGCATTGGCATCCTCGGAAGGTTTGCCATTAAATGCAATAGCTTGAGCCATATGTATTAGGTGAGGTTTAAGCTCAAAATCTACATTACTAGTAGAAGGTAACACTGGAATGTGAGCAGGAGTAGGCATGGAATACTCACGGAGTGTTTTGGTCGATGTCGATGTTGATTGATCGTTGGAGCAGCTTGGTTCGTCAGTCACTTTTGACTGGGATTCTTGTCTTGACGAACTCCTCTCGCGAAACTCCAGGTTCTTCCTCAGAGGAGTGAGATTAACTCTCGCTCTCCTAAGAATGGCCTCAGGATCTTCTTGATAGTCGCTCGGAAGATTGAATCCGACCATGACTACTTGAACGATCACAAACAACGAACAATATATATACCGGCTAGAACTACAGGGGTTAATTCAATAGAAGTCACAAAGAATTAATTATAGCCAATTGCTTCCCCGGCAACGGCGCCAGAAATGCTTGTTGACTCTTGCTAACGTCGTTACTAGGAGTAGACTATGGAATCTATCCCCGGCAACGGCGCCAGAAAGGCTTGTTGGTACTTCTTAATGTAAGAAGTATAACTAACTATTCTTATGACTATTGGTAAATTCCGCAAGCGCACAGAATAAGTCAATTGTAGCACTTCACCCGGGAGTAACCGAGTATCGTATTTATTTCCACAGGGAAGCTACTATGACAGAACTAACACTAGGACTGCTATGAACAACCAGTGATTCTAGCAAGGTTGATCGAAATGTATGAATGGGAGTTGATTTCTACTACTACTAAAAAGAAAGAAAAACTAACTATTACTAAACTAAATCGGCGGGGTCTGACCGATGAACAGACTAATGCTTTCCTACACACTTACGATCACAACTAACTTAACAATAAAGGTTTTATCTAGTTCTTCGAACCGTACACACCCTCTGGACTATTTACCTCAGACGTGCACAACGAGGTTTATGATTTAAAAACTAACCCAACTACGTGGTGGAATTCAAGGCTCCCAGGGCTGTCACCACCTGTTTGCTACCACAGCTATCCGGGGGGCTAGCCACAAACTAAGGTATAACTAGTCTAAGCACCGCGCTTACACTAATATATACTACTCTAATCTTGCGTCCAAAACTAGAGCACTGATTACTCAGCGAAGAACCCAAACTAGATACAAACTAAATACTAAGTTATCTATGATCGAAAGCACTCAACAAGAACAATAAGTAAAGAACTTAAAGTAAATGCTGAAAGTAGAAGAACACTAAGATAAATGAAGAAAGACTTGGAATTATACCAGAGACTCCGGAAGATCCTCTATTACAACTCCAACTCTTCTCTTCTTCACTCTCACTCTCACTCTAAGTCTCCCAACTAGAGTGTTACTTCACCAGAGCTTCGCTTACAAGAGAGTGGAACTAATGAGGTGAGGTCTGAGTACAAATGAGCTGGGGGGGTCCTATTTATAGCCTAAGGGACCTAGGGGGTACTTATGGACCTAGGGTTAGGTCAGAGGGGTGAGTGTGGTGGCGGGCGCCAGCCCTAGGTGGCGTCCGCCACCCCCCTGGCCGTCGGATCCACCGCCTTTGCTTCAACGGCATCTAGGAGCTCCAGAGAGGCGGTTCCAAGGTCGGTTGCATGTCCAAAAACCGTCACATGGGCAATTAGGTCATGATCCATGTGACATCTCTTCTTAGCCCTTAGATGCACCGACCTAAGTAATAAGTGGCTGCAAATGAGTGTGGCATGCCTCCCCTGGATCAGTGACGTGGCAGGGGAGGAGTTTGGGCCTCACTCCCCTGGCGGCCGTCAGCTAGGGGTGGCGGGCGCCACCCCACCTTGGCCCAAAGTGAGCCCAGGTGAGTGTGCTTGCCTCCTGGTGGGTCCTCTTGGTTATTTTGCTCAAAAACCCTGCAATTACCTACAATGAAATAAAACTCAAGGACAAGTGGAAATCGTTAGTTTATAAAATGTTTTTGGTTGATTTTAGGTTCTTGTGTTGTGTTATATGACCTTGTTGATGCTAAGAATATGACACTTAGTGAGCATCAACAGGGATCGTACCTCGTTCGGACGTTACGATCGCGGGACCCGTCTCGCCATGGCCGTGATGCCGAATGTAACACGACCCCTGTTAGTGTATCTTGTGGTCGCGAGAACATCTCACCATGACCATGGAGCTACGCTCTTTTTCACTTATTTGAATATGCTTTATAAATGCTTCTTCGTGCACAAACTCTTGTATGCTTGTACCCATTGACCACTGCATATCTCGATTCTCGCGGTGACAACCACACCGCTACGAATCTAGAAATGACTTGGTGCTAGAGCACCCCAGTCGGGTACCCTACAAGTAGTTTGCGCACTTGCCTCTTGTATTGAGCCACTCCTTCCAACACCCCGTCGTCTACCATGACGTGTGCATTGGAATGAACCCATGACTTATATATACTTGTACTCTTGCTATTCCTTTTGTTAGCAAGGCTATGGTCTATGTTGTATCTCAGGACCCCGCGTGTCGACTCAATCGACCACCTAAACACATTTCTCTAGAGATGTGCCTGAGAACGTGGCATAGATGTGCTGAGCTAA
The DNA here is from genome assembly GCA_009763385.1 of Coix lacryma-jobi var. lacryma-jobi. NCBI lineage: Eukaryota > Viridiplantae > Streptophyta > Magnoliopsida > Poales > Poaceae > Coix > Coix lacryma-jobi. Next base: position 40,439,116 of record CM019829.1, read on the forward strand.
CCCCGCTCTTATGAGTAACCCTGAGTCTTGGTTCCCGACGTACTGTGTCATGTGGATCGAGAGGATTGTAGATCTCCAATCCTTTTGCGCTACCGCTTTTGCCATAGCGGGCAAGCCAAGGTACTTTGGAGTCAAGTCACATGGTGTTAACCATTCTCATGATCACTTGACCTTTGGGATAAGGCTACAAGAGCCGAACCCCATCGTTCTTTATTCGTTAGGCCCATCCTCCGATTTACGCCCTTGTAAATGACGACCAAATCGAAGGACGTGAGCCGTGGTGTTTGCTAAGGATGAGCCTTGGTTTGAACCCTAAGTCAGAAAGCCCGTATTGGCTTGGCCAAGACTTAAACTTGCAAACCACCACCTTGTTCCTAGCCCGAGGAAATCGGACAACCGCCGAGAGGGCTAAACCTTGTGTATTTTAGTGTCTCGTTGGTGTTAATGGATCTTCCTACGTCTTGTTGTCTTTTCAATTATGGTGTGAGTGTTCTCTTGCCTTGCGTGTTATTTCGTGGAGTAGCATACGATTGGACCGAGAGAACATGGACGACAACAAGGACTGCGAGATGGAGTCAACTCTGGAGGAGACGACCTCGCTAATGGAACACCTACGAGGAATGATTAACCCCGACTACGACTACTTCGCAGGTGTCATGGCAGCACCCTCTTTTTAGAGAATCCTATTAGACATTGCAAATATGTAGACTTGCTAGCGCTTTATATTTATTCCTTTGCTAGTATATTGATGCATGATACTACCTAAGCCATTACTACCTGAATGCAACCCACTCTACCACAACACCCTGCTTTGCGCATTCGCTCACTTATTCATGCTTACTCGCCTGCTTGCTTGCATGTTTCACCATTATTATTATTAACTCCACTTCGTATTATATCTGAGATGTGATGCGGGTGGTGAACCCTTGGGAATGGTTTGGCGAGTGATGCCAGACTTGGTGATGTGTGAGCGTGCTGCGTGTGTGACTTGGGTGTGTGGAGGGTGAGGGTTGTGTCGACCGAGCCGGAATATACGACGAGCCTGGTGCGAGTTATGTCGTGGGGCATATCTGGATGCCCCTGTGGATGTGAAACATGTGGCGTGTTAAGTGGTGACTTGAGGTGGATCCGGGTGTGAGCCGTTGGTGGAGCCCGGATCAGGAGCGTGTTGTGGTGGCACGGATAATGAAAACCGTTGTGAAGATATTCCGGCTTAGTCACCCTAGGTGGAGCGGAAATCCTGACCACGGGGAATACCTTTACATGCCACTCGCTCCTTATGGACGGGGACGGTCGGATTACCTGGTAGAGCAATGCCACTACTGCTAGGCGAGAGAGTGCGAGGAAGGTACGGGCATGGGAGTCCCACACCCTTCCGAGACGATCACGGCCCTGGGCGGACTTATGGGGACGAACGTGACTTCACAGACTTAGCCATCCCAGACTAGACTTGGGGTGTTCCAGGGCTGAGAGGTAGGGTGGCATTACTCTAGGCTGGCAAGCGACCGATATCCGCCTAGGCACAGCTAGCATGTCGATGATGGCGATCTTGTGGATATTGTAGAACCTCTGCAGAGTGTATGGTTGATCGATCGATACGTTGGCCAATTCGTTGGTCGCGGACCTTTTCCCTGACTTGTTTCCGACGTAGCGAGAGTTCTCTTTTCTCCCTCTGATATGTGAGTGCCGGCCGTGAACCTGGTGTGAGGTTGCGGGCCATTGAGACAAGGCTGGGAGGGAGCTGGCCTCTGTCGACTGAGTGGTTGAGTGTGTGAGATGAGGTGATAGTGTGAAGATGATTGGGATGGATATGGATATGGATATGGTGGATGGATGTGGGTGTGTGTGAATGAGAATGTGTTAAAACTTGATAACATTATTATAATTATTACTGCACATGCGCTAGGATGCAAATCCATAGCCAAATCTTAGGATCGCCAGATCCCTTGTTTTATCTTTTCCACTAAAGCTCATCGGTGCTGACCATGGCCTGCACACATCTGGCGGTGTGTAGATTTCCTGCTTCAGAGGTACTGACTTTAGGAGGTTTCGTGCCTACGCTCAAGTTTGGTTCGGAGGATCCGGTTGATGCTGCGCTACAACAACTTTGATGATGCTCGTGAAGGAGGAGCCTTCATTCGATAGACTTCCGCTAGAATAAACTCTGTAATAGGTGATACCCCAATGATGTAATGCTTATAATCATGTAATTTTACGATGTATGACTGTGGTATCGACTGATATATGATAATATGATAAGATCAGCTCTTGGTTTTGTCATATTATAATTCATTCTGTGGATTTTCCCTTCGTGGAAAATTGAGGATGTTTCAAGATCTCTTAAAGAAGGTTGGTTATTATAAGAATTATTGAAATTATTGCTATAACCGTTACCTTGATTTTGGTAGAAGGGGCGCGAATTCCATCCTTGTTGTTGTTGGGGCCGGTACCCATTGTTGTTGTTGGTGTTGTTGATGAGGCTCACTTCCTCCTTCGTTTTGGGACAATTATTTCCCGAATGGTCATTGCCATACCTCGCACCATTGGTCGGCTTCGACGACTTGTGCGGTTGCATAAGGTTGAACGACCTCTTGATCCTTCTTGGAACTTTCTTCTACTTTCTTCATCAAGAGGTCCATCTTTGCGCAGAGCATGTCCACCTCGTTGAGAGCATGAACAACTCTCTTCTTGGGCTGAAGACGTTCCTCATTCCAACCTTGGTTGGTAACCATCTTCTCTATGAGGTCCTTGGCATCTCTCACATTGTGTTGTAAGAATGCCCCTCCAGCGGCTGCATCTAGGTGACTACGGGCCATACCGGTCAGGCCATGGTAGAAACCTTGGATGATGAGCCACTCCTCTATCCCATGATGAGGACAGGCGCGAATGTACTCTTGTAGACGTTCCCATGCTTCAGGAATCGTCTCATCAGCTTGTTGCTGGAAGCTGGAAATCTTTCCACGAAGGGCGCTGGTCTTGCCCATCGGGAAGAACTTCTTGAGAAACGCATTGGCGCACTTCTCCCAAGTGGTGGCTTCACTCTTGTTTGCGTAGAACCATTGCTTCGCCTTTCCCAATAACGAGAACGGGAAAAGACGAAGACAGATGGTGTCTGTAGACACATTCTTCATAGTGAAGGTACCACATACCTCCAAGAAGTGTTGGAGATGGGCGTTGGCATCCTCATGCGGCTTCCCACAGAATGGATTGGCTTGCACCATGTTGATGAGAGCTGGCTTGAGCTCGAAAGTCGCATCCCCCAAGTTAAGCTGCGGACCAGTGGCGACATTGTTGGCCGACGGCGCAGAGTACTCGGAGATGGTCTTTTGGGCCATGGCTTCTCTTCTAGCTGGTGCAGAAACTTCCTCCTCGAACGGATTCTGGTTCGAGATGAACCTCTGAGGTGGAACTTGACGAAGTCTAGTCCTCCTCAACAACTGCTCAGGATTTTCAACGAAGTTTGACGGCAGTTGGAAACCGCTCATACACCTACTAGTTTCACGATAACGAAAAGAAACTAGACAAATGAGGGGTTAGCCCCTATACTAATTGATAGCTAATATATAGCAGACTCCAGATTCACTCTCTCTAAACTCCTAGGCTGTTGCTTTCCCCGGCAACGGCGCCAGAAATTGCTTGTTGACACTTCTTAACGCAACCACTAGAACTAGACTATGGAGCCTAACCCCAGCAACAGCGCTAGAAGTGTCTTGGTGGTAAAACTATTGACTATTGGATAATTCCGCAAGCGCACAGAATATACCGATGTAGCACTTCACCTGGGAGTATTCCAAGGTATCGTTATTTATTTTATCCCAAAGGAAAGCAAGCTAGGAAAGATGTAGAGAGAGGAAAGATAGATCCTTTAGTCTTACTATACTCTATTATCAATTAGAGAAGCAAAAGGGGATAAGTGGATATAAGGGAGGATAAATAGATAAGATAAATAAGTTAAGCAAAGAGTATATGATATGAAAGATAACTTTAGTAGAGTTAGCTAGGTGGGAGGACAACGAGTGAGTATAAAGTACTCCTATGTTTCTACCTTTACTCCTATGAACTAACGGAATGGCTGGCGCCCGGACGTCCGAACGCCGGCATCCGTCCGGACGCCCGCGCCGCTCGTCTGTCCTGCGCCCGTGCCGCTCGCTTGTTTCGTCTGATACTGCGCCTGTAGGTCTGTGATGTTGTTGTTATTCGTTCTGCTCGACCTTCTTTAGTTTCTAAAATTTTTCGAAATTTCTCGTCACATCGAATCTTTAGACACATACATGAAGTATTAAATATAGGTAAAAATAATAACTAATTACATAGTTTATCTGTAAATGTCGAGACGAATCTTTTGAGCCTAGTTAATCCATGTTTGGACAAAGTTTGTCAAATAACAACGAAAGTGCTACAGTAGTAAAACCCAAAAAAATTTCCAACTAAACATTGGTCACCTGATGTTGCTCACGTGCGACTGCGCCTGCTGCTCACATAAACCTCGGTCTGCTGTCTTGCGCCTGCTGCTCGCATGCACCTCAGTCTCTGTTGTCCTGTTTGCCTTGGTCTGTTGCTTCGCATGCTCTACTCATGTTTATGTGATGTTGTGTTGCGTGATTCCACAGGCTACTTGCATGCTATGCTGCTACACGAACGAGCCTACATATGCTGTTTGTGCATACATATAGGGCCCACCTGTTTTGCTTCTGCATGCACGACAGAAGTCGCTGTCGCTTGTTGACAAAAAGAAGTATTTTCAGCAAAAAACGATATAAAACAAGTAAAATATCTGCAATAAAAGTTTGAAACACTCATATATAATTACTACAACATATGCAATATTCAAATAAAATATTTGTAACATAAGTCTTACACTTAAAACATACGTATATAGCCAACATATGAGACATTTAGATAAACAAAGCAACAAGCACCCGAACGTTCGGATGTCACGTCCGTCCAGACGCAGTTCTCAAAATTCATCGGTTGCCTGCCCCTACTACCTCCGTGCACACCCTCTCCACACTAACGTTCGCGTCCAACTAAAAAGAAAGCATCCTCTCCCACGTGCACATGAATCTGCCCCCACGCCAACCTCGCCGACGCCAGTACATCTCTCCTGCCCATAGCCCGCCCCCTAGCTGCAACAAAGGGAAAAAGACTATTGCAACATCGAAGGATACCCTAATGACATAATCGAAAAAACTGGTGAAACAAACTAAAAATAGCTATTGAAACACTAAAAAACAACTAATGGAACAAACAAAAATGTGAAGTGCAACATCAAAAATATCTACTGCACACATTCAAAAGTCATCCACTGCAACAACAGGGAGAATGTGCTACAACAAAAGAAGAAAAAGTTATTGCAACATCAACATGACTACTAATGCAGCATAAAAATGCATGTTGCAAAAAACAAAAATCTAATGCAACATCGGGGGAACTGCTACGACAAACAAAAAAAACTATTGAAACATCTAAAGAACTACTCCTGCGACATCATAGAAACATTTGTTGTAACAAGAAAAATATACCATTACAACATTACCAGAGTATCTATTGCAACATTGAAAATGAATCATTCCAACAACGAGGAGTATCTCAAAAAATCTGACTCGCCAGAACCCTAGCCACCACCAAAATCATAGATCCAAAGGGGAGAAGAAGAGGAGGAGGGAATTGCGGATGCGAGTGGGTGCCGATGTGTGAGCTTGCAGATGTATGAGCCTTAGCCCAGCGGCAGTGAGCCGTCCGACTCGACTGGACGTCTTCCATTCATAATTTTCAAAAATATAAATGGAGCAACTAGCATCCGGACATCCGAACGCCACGTCCGTCCAAACGCAGTTCCCAAAATACATCAACTGCCCGCTCCTACTGCCTCCGTGCATGCCCCCTCCGCCCTAATGCATGCGACTGCGTCCAACTAAGAGGAAAGCCCCCTCTCCCGCGTGCGCATGGGATCTGCCACCCCGCCACCAGCTCATCGCTATAGTCTGTCCCCAGTTGCAACAAAGGAAAAAAAGGTTATTGTAATATCGAAGGACACCCTAATGAGATAATAAAAAAAACTGGTGAAACAAATGAAAAAAACTACTGAAACACCGAAAAACAACTAATGGAACAAATAAAAATACAAAGTGCAACATAAAAAATGTCTACTTCACATATTCAAAACACATCCAATGCAACAGTTGGGAGAATCTGCTGCAACAAAAAAGAAAAAGCTACAACAAAAGCACTACTAATGCAACATAAAAAATGCCTGTTGTAAAAACAAAAATCTACTACAACATCGAGGAAAATTGCTATGACAAACAAAAAACTATTGAAACATCTCAAGATCTACTCCTGCAACATCGCGGAAACATCTGTTATAACAACAACAAAAATATACCATTCCAACATTACCACTTCATCTGTTGTAACATTGAAAATGAATTATTGCAACAACGAGAAACATCTCAAAAAATCTGACTCGTCGGAACCCTAGCCACCACCAAAATCTTAGATCCAGAGGGAAGAAGAGAAGGAGGAGGGACCAGAGATCCAGAGGAAGGAAGGATGGAGAGGGAGGTCTCAGATTCAGATCATTCCCCACCTACCTCGTAGGAGCCGCGCCTCCCGTCCTTCATCTCCAGATGCATGGATGTTTACGACAAGTGAGGATGGGAGCAGCAGGAAGGAGAGGAGGTGTGCGAGCTCACCAGATGCCACCGCCATCGTCCCCACCCGGCGGTGAGCAGGACGTAGAGGTCGCAGCGGAGGGTAAGGGAGGGGCAGAGGAGGGAGGAAGGGAGGAGGGAGTGGGAGGCAGGAAGAAAGGAGGGCTCGTCGTCGGGAGCCATGCACGCAGGGAGACACAAGGAGGAGCGCACGCGTAGACGCGGCGCTGGAGCAGCGCGCATCTGTGCGAAGCGACGAAAACAATGAGGAAGAAAGGATAAGACTTGGTGCGAGAGTGCAATATGTGAATGGGTGCCGATGTGTGAGCTTGCGGATATATGGGCCTCAGCCCAACGGCAGTGAGCCATCCGACTCGGCTGGACGTCCTGCTCCTAGAATTTTCAAAATATAAACCTGAGACGTGCTTTTAGCACAGCCCAAACATCTCCATGCTATTTGTTAGATTGGAGGCTCGTCCTCGTGTGGAGTTCACCCAGAGGCAGTGGCTGCGCGACCCAGCAGGGGGCAGTGGCTACAGACTGGGAGAGAAGAATTAGATCTGTCGTGGAGCCACTCGTGTCAGGCCTACCATGCTGGTCCGCCCATGATCAGAGTCGTCGGCGCCGTTGCACTGCCATGTTGAGGGCTGCTTGGATCTCCGTATTTCTGGCCTGCGTCATTTGAGGTCACGCTGAGACCATTACACCATCACGCCAGGACGCTCGCCCCGCACCATAGTGCATGTGCGAGAGAGGAGTACATGCTAGAGACATGAGAAATAGAGGGGTGCAACAGGGAAGCACGAGGCCACCTGTTCTGGTCATAGGAGAGTGAGATGACAGACTGGTGACATCTACTCGAGCGCACAGACCGACGGAGCGGAGGGAGATGCATGAGTTGATTTTATTTATTATTATTATTAATAATAAGACGTATATGTGTGGTGCAGAACGAACGTCCACCAGGAGGAGTGAGCGGGGTAGAGACCGTCCGGACGGACGGACGCCCATGTCTTATCATTACCGATGAACTAATCCTAATTAAATACATGACTTAACTACATTGACGCCTTGCTACTTGTGTGAGAGGGATAAACGAGAGAGTAAAGCGATAGAAGGTTGTTCACCTAACCCAATACTCAAGCGGATATTTGGCTTATGGACGCCTTACCTTTTAAAAACTAGCCTGAGTTCACGTGAGGGGATCTAGGTAGCCAGGAAAAATCTGTCACCTTTTTCCCATGCGCCCCTACTGTCCGTGCAAGCCAGCGGTAGTCAAAGATAAGATGAAGTATGAGCACCACGCTCACCCTTATCTACACCTTTAGCTATCGATCAAAATAGCTAAAGCCCCTATCCTAAGATAGGACGATGACGCACACACAAGAAGCTATTTAAAGGAAATCAATCTAACTAAGACAACTATAGAACCAAGATAAGCACACAACAAGACTATATAAATATAGACTTGCACTAAGTAAATACTTAAATAAATACTTGGAAAGTAAATACTTAAGTAAATGCAAAGTAAAGTAAAGAAAGAATAATATATTATATAAATAAAGTCTTACAAAAGAAGGAAGATACAAGGGCTGTACCAGACTCCCAGAAGATGACTCCGGAGACCCGAGCTTCGCCCGACTCAACTCTAACTCCCACTCTAGACTAACTACTGCTACTCTTGCTTGATCTCACATGAAAGTGGAGATATGTGTTGTGAGATATGTAAACTATCTGTGCGATGTGTTGAATGAGAGGGTGAAGGCCTCTATTTATAGTGGAGGTGGAGTAGGGGCTACTCCGGCGCCACGTCAGCGATCCGTGTGCTCATCCTCTCTTCACCCTTGGATCCACCGCCATAGCAACCGACCTTGATGAATGGCTTGGATATTGTTCACGTGTGAAACATGTACTTTGCCACCGACTTGGATGAGGGTCACCATGGGGTCGGCCGACCCCTGTCTCTGACATGTGGGCCCGGGGTACATCTTCTAGAAGGTGCTGATGTCACCCTGATGAATAGTGCTGCTGGGTCCCACCAAGGGGGGTCGGCCGACCCCCCTATGACAGGGCTGGCCCACCTTCTCTCCCTTGGTGACCCCACATGTCATGGAGCAAGTCTTGTGAAGTTGGTTGCATTTGGTTTTCGGTGTGGACCCATGAATCCATGTGCTTCTCATCTTGCACCATTGAGCAAAAGCACATGTTTGATCCAATGGTTGATATTGACTTGAACATGCTTCTCTTGGCTCATGCCATGTCACCATGGCCGAGGTGGCCCCAAGGTGGGGTCGGCCGACCCCCTTGGTGGGCCCACCTGGCCTCATTTTGTTCATTTTGCCATCTCCTACAAGTTCACAGGCTAAGAGTACAAGTGGAACTTATTAGTGATAAATATGCTCATGATATGCTATTCTTCCTTGAATCCAAGGCCTGTTGACGGTATTTTGATAAGGTAAAACATGCTATAACTTCTGTCAACAGATATAAAGCATGACAGCTGCGATATGTGTAAAGAAGCACTTAGAATAAACAGATAGCCGATGAGCTTAAAAGATGTTAACAAAATTGAGATCTATGTGTATGTCTAAGCGACATAAAATCAACGTATCGACTATTTGCATGAGTAGTTCTATTCATTAATAGTGGGGTGTCTCCATACAGCCATAATAACAAATAGATCGATAAAATAACTTAAACATCAACAGTGGGGTGTCTCCATACAGCCATAATGATGATCAAGCTAGATCACGTCTCGTGCAAAGAGTAGATCCGTTAAATTCAAGCCACTTAGAAGTACACATTATGAAGAAAACATAGCTGGATCGGCTATTTTAACTGATACAGGGTCCATGAAGCACGAACAAGATCTATCCGTTAAAACCATGATTTGACTTAAGATCAAACAAATCTAATCTATCATATATATCAGTGGGGTTCAGAAATACAGCCGTAACAAACATGTTAGATCAAATCTATCTGCTCTTAGATCAGATCGTGATTTTTTCGGATATCTCGAACGCACAACATGTAACAACCAAGATTGACAAGATAGTCGATGAGAGCTTAGATCGGCTATTTCCTCTGTCGTGAGCGTGTAAACCTCAGAACAGCCGAATCTAAGCATCCTTTAAGCTTAAACCACTTTGTCAATCTTGATTGGGCAAGATGTTGTTTTAAACATAAAGAAACTATTAAAACATAAAATAACATCGATAACTTGATGAACCTATTGGCTTGCCAAACCAATAGAGCCGATAACTAGTCAAGATCGACTAAAGTAAGAGATTGATCAGAGTCAAGACAGTCTCACAAAAGACGAACTTAGACCGATAACTAGCCATGCCATAGCTTAATAAGAGTTTGGTCGATGCCAAATACAGCCTCATTACACGATGACACAAACCATTGGTGAAACTTACAAGCAAACCGGAGGTCGGTCGATGCCGATGCAGCCCTGCCTGGTTGAAGGTCTCGCCGAGATCTACGTTACTCCTACTCCTAGGGTTTTGGCCGGTGGCCGGTGTATTGATTGATTGGATTGGATTCTTTAAAAAATCTGGGTTTCTGACTATTTATAATCCGGTTGACTCTTGCCCTAACACGAGTAGGTTACAAAAAAGGTAAAATAAAAGATGACCCGAACTTGAACTCCTTGGTCGAGTCCGACACGCCTTCGAAGCCCGTCGCATTGGTCCACATGAATCCTTCTGGTTACGCTTGACCCACACAAGCTTCTTTATTTTCAGGCCGATCCTTTTCCTTAATAAATCAGCCGTTTATGCTTACTGAATAATAATCTTTTCGGCCCAAAATCTGGTGTAAACAATACCGCTGCAAATTCCGATAAAACATGAAAATAACACAAATCTATGCCTCATTCTATGGCATGATGATTGAACTTTGCTAGGGGTAGTTCACGTTTTATACTTGAGTAAGCGCTTGGTTGATTTCCTGTCTATTCATGCTTAGTGCTATTTTTAGTGGTGAACTCCTTTTCAAATGGCTTAAAACTGCTTATATGCTCAATTGTTCATATTTCGTATTCATTTGATTAGTTTGAGCCTTTGCTAGCATTTGTATTGGTTGCTAAAATTTCCAGGCAGCACCCTTTTGAGCATCCTTTCATTCTGATTGCTATACACTTGAAGTTGTTGCATTGTGCATATCGTGCATTTTTAGCGTAGTGTACATACCCCCAGCTCCGATACACTTCGTGGTCACTTTCAGTGTTTTTCACTACCCCCATGTGCATTCTGTTGATGACTTGTTTTATGTTTGTGTCAACTTTGTGGAGAAATGTCAAAACCCCTCAGCATGTTCCCTTTTGTCAAAGGAGAGAAGATGTTAGCAAGGGGGAGTTTGTGTGTTGGCACGAGTAATGGTTGAAGGAAGACCTAGCTGATCGACTAAAAGGGAGAAGACACTGCTGATTAATTAAGAGAGGAGAAAAGGCAATTTCAGAATAAAATAAATTTTATCCCGAAATTGGGGGGCATGTGTTTACACCAGATTTGGGGCCAAAGAGGATTATTTGTAAAGCACAAGCAGCTGATTTATTGAAGAAAGAATCGGCCAGAAAAAATAAAAGAAGCCTGATTGATTCGGATAAGACCAAGATTCGTATGGGCCAGACATGACGCTTTGAAGACATGTCGGGTTCGACCAAAGAGTTCAAGTCCAGGTCATCTTTTATTTTATTATTATGTATCCTAGTCGTATTAGAATAGGAGTCTACCGGGTTATAAATAGCTAAAAACCCAATTTTGTAACAAACACAATCAATCAACACATCGGCCACCGGCCAAAACCCTAGGAGTAGGAGTAAGGTAGAACTCGGCGGAACCTCCAACCAGGCAGGGCTGCATCGGCTTGACCGACCTCTAGTTTGCTTGTAAGTTTCACCAATGGCTCGTGTTATTGTTCAATAAGGTTGTATTTGGCATCGACCAAACTCTTGTTTAGCCATGACATGGGTTAGTGATCGGTTTAAGTTCGTCTTTTGTAAGACTGTCTTGACTCTGATCAATCTCTTGCTTTAGTCGATCTTGACCAGTTATCGGCTCTATTGGTTTTGGCAAGCTAATAGATTCATCAAGTTATCGATGTTGTTTATGCTTTAATGTTTTTTCTTTAGATTTAAACAATATCTTGCCCAATCAAGATTGACAAATTAGCTTAAGCTTAAATGTTGTTTAGTTTCGGCTATCCAAAGGCTTTACACGCTTACACCAAGGAAAGTTAGCTGATCTAAGCCTCTCATCGACTATTTTGTCAATCTTGATTGTTACATGTTGTGCGTTCGAGATATTCGCTTAAATCATGGTTTGATCTAAGAAACAATTAGATTCGATCTGCATGTTTGTTACGGCTGTATTTCCGAACCCCACTGATATACATGATAGGTTAGATCTGTTTGATCTTGGGTCAAACCGTGGTTTTAATGGATAGATCTTGTTCGTGCTTCATGGACCCTGTATCGGCTAAATATCTGATCCAGTTATTCTTCCCTCATAATGTATATTCTTAAGTGGTCTGGAATCAATGGATCTGCTCGTTGCATCGGACGTGATTTAGCTTGGTCATCATTATGGTTGTATGGAGACACCCCACTATTGATGTTTAAGCTATTTTATCGATCTATTTGTTATTATGGCTGCATGGAAACATTCCACTGTTAACAGATAGAACTGCCTATGCAATTAGTCGATTCGTTGACTTTATGCCATCTAAAAGTATACATAGATCTTTGTTAAATATCCATGTTCAAGCTTATCGGTTGTTCTTTATTCTAAATACTTTCTTTATATGTACAACTGTCGTTTTGCTTTAAATATTATCAATGTTTCAACTTTCTCTTGGGATTTGACTTTCTAGTCAATGTCCTATAACAATGGCTATATCAGAGACGCATAATTTGGAACTGTCTGACATCAAACCGGCAGGTTCCGTAATTTGACGCTTTTTCTTCTCCTTGTCAATTACAGGTCAAATTGACTAGCACGTCCAAAGTCGTTCTCACCAAGATTTGGCACTGCCACCCTGTGAAGGTCTAGGAGGTCAAGACCTTGCTCTGCACGGCCTCTGAGGACTGTGGTCGAGTGTGTTGTCACCCTCGTCCGAAATTTCGTGTCAACAGACCCCTCAACAAATCATGGCTGAACATCTATAGAAGAAGTCTACCACAAATTTAGTGAGTAGAGAGGAAGGAGAACAAAAGAAATTGAGTGTCATCCACAATTCGGTGAGTGAGAGCCACAAGCCAAATTTGAGAGATAAAAAGAAAGGAGAGGGAGAGCATCTAGTTATGCTTGCTACAAAATCAGAATTGAGGGAAGTGAGGAACAACCCAAATCAAGTGCTCTTTGTACTTGTGTGCAAAGACATTTTAATCTCATCTAACGACATCCCCTCTATCTCTAGTGTTGTATCTCATCTTTTGCAGGACTATGAAGATGTTTTTCCAAAAGAAACACCAGCTGGTCTTCCTCCAATTCGTGGGATCGAGCATCAAATTGATCTCATTCCAGGGGCTGCACTCCCCAACCGACCACCATACTGAACCAATCCAGAAGAGACGAAGGAAATACAAAGGCAAGTACAAGAACTTCTTGATAAAGGTTTTCTTCGGGAAAGCTTAAGTCCTTGTGTTGTTCCTGTAATCTTAGTACCTAAGAAAGATGGTTCTTGGAGGATGTGCATTGATTGTAGAGCTATAAATAATATCACTGTTCGCTATCGCCATCCTATTCCATGATTAGATGATATGCTAGATGAATTGAGTGGTTCAGTAATATTTACAAAAGTTGATTTGAGAAGTGGATACCATCAAATAAGGATGAAAACTGTTGATGAATGGAAAACTGCATTTAAAACAAAATTTGGGTTGTATGAATGGTTAGTTATGCCTTTTGGGTTGACTAATGCTCCTAGTACCTTTATGAGATTAATGAACCATGTCCTGAGAGCTTTCATTCAAAAGTTGTTGTTGTCTACTTTGATGATATTTTAATTTATAGCAAGTCTTTTAATGAGCATGTGAATCACATTCACCAAGTTTTAGATGAGCTTAGGAAGGAGAAATTATTTGCTAATCTTGAGAAGTGCAGTTTTTGCACATCCATGTTGTGTTTGTTGGCTTTGTTGTCTCAGGAAAAGGAATAGAAGTGGACGAATCTAAGGTGAAAGCTATCCAGGATTGGCCAACTCCAACGAATGTAAGTCAAGTAAGAAGTTTTCATGGCCTTGCTGGTTTTTATAGAAGATTTGTGAGAAATTTCAGTACCATAGCTGCTCTGTTGGGGGAAAGGACCCTCGGCAGAGGCGCCGCCCGAACTGGTGGTCGAAATTAGCCCTTGCGCAACGCCTGGTGTGCTTGCGAGGTCCCTCTCCTATTGGAGACCGTCACCCTGACCCCCGGATGCGGGGACAACCCTCGTCGCTTTGTTGTACTCCTGTGCAGGTCTAAGGCGACGGTCGCGCTGCAGGAAACCTTCGCTGACTCGCGACGCCACCTTCGTTTGGAGCGAAGGTCCAGGCAAGCAGCAAGTGTGCGTTGCCCCAAAGGCAGGCGAAACCGAAGGTCCGGCGAGCACAGCCGAGGGCTAAAACCTTCGTCCTTCTCCCGGGAGGCAAGTGGAGCCGGGGGTCCGGCAGATGGCGGAGGTGTGCGGGCCCAAGGGCGAGCGCGGCCGAAGGTCAAGACCGCCGCACCTCTCCCCGAAGGTGAACACGGGCCAGGTGGCGGCGCGCTGGAGTGTGACCGATTAGGGTTTCCGCTTCAGCTGTGTATTTACGCTTTTGCCCTTCCTCCCTGCGCGGAGGCGGGGGAATCTTTGCTGTACCCTTTTGTAATTTGGCCCGTGCCCCTTGGCATTCCCTATAAATACCAAGGGGATGAACAGTGTAAAGCACGATCTTTTCAGAGAATTTGAGCACCTTCCACTTCCGTCTGACCTTCGCTACTGCATCCGACACTTGGTCGCCTTCGCCCTATCCCCTGCACAAGTGCGGAGGTTGGGCTAGTGCGAACCAACAGTTTGGCGCCGTCCGTGGGGGTCGAAGAGTGGACAGTCGAAATCTTGTCATGGCGGGAAACAGAAGAGCTCACCCAGCGAGGGACCTACGCGTGCCCAGAGAGACAGCGACGGTGGTCCCTCCTGCGGAAGAAATTGTGCAACCCTCGGGGGAAGAGAATGTCACCCCAGAACCCAATCCCTGGGCCCTCAGGTCCGAATGGCGACGCAGCCACACCCTCACACCTCGGGAGAAGGAGAGCGAGAAGAAGAGGAGATGGGCCTCGAAGCCCTCGAAAGGCTCGAAGCTGAGCTGCAAGAGAAGAAGAGGCGCCTGGAACAGCTTGAGAGGCATAACCGATTGCGCTCAATCAGGCAGAGGGCTGACGAGGCAAGGGAGCAGCTTCGCCGTATGGAGGAATCCCTCGCTGCGGCAGAAGCCGAAGCCGAAGGCTGGAACGATGAGGAGATACCCCCGCTGCAAGAGGGAAACGAGGAACAGAATCAAGATAGCCATCGCAACCATCCTCCACCCCCACCACCACCAGCACACCCAGAGGAATATCCTGTGAGACACCCAAACTTCCGCCAGCTCTACCCAGATGAGAGAGAACAAAACCTTCGCATTCAGCGAAGGCATCAGCAACACCAAATGCCGTATGATCCAAAGTCACCACTCTCCCAAACACTCCAAACCAGCCCTGGCCACCATGTTACAATCCACAAAACCTACCTCGCTACGATGGACTTTCCGACCCTCGCCAGTTCATCATGAGCTACGAAGCGGCAGTTGCCGCAGCAGGCGGGGATGAATCAACAATGGCAAAATCCTTCGTCATCATTCTGCGAGACATCGCACAAACTTGGTACAGCAACCTTCGCCCTGGAACTGTGGATTCCTGGATCACCCTCAGAGACAAGCTGTGTACAAATTTCAAGGGCATTACCCCAGCCCCGCTAAACCCCATCGAGCTTTTCAATTGCAAGCAAGAAGAGCGCGAGCCGCTCCAAGATTACTGGCGAAGGTTCATTCAAATCAGAGCAAGGACCCCTGGGATATCTGACGAGGCTGTCATCCTCGCTGCAGTCAGTGGCCTGCGCCCAGGACCATGCTCCTCAAAATTTGCCAGAAAACCGGCAAACTCGATCGAGGAGCTGCATGAAACAATGGAAAGATACTGTAGAGCCGATATGGATTTCAGAGCGAAGTCCGACGCTCGGAGGTCTCAGCAGAGGCCACAGCCGAGGCCTCAACCGAGAGAAAGCAACCTTCGCCAAGAGCAAAGCAACGTCGGTGCAATCAACAAAGCAACAAACTATGAACATCAAACACGGGACGCTCAACATCCGAGCAGCCAAGCCCCGCAGGTTTTGCCACCTCCGCCAAATCAGCGCTACCAGCAGCGAGATCCTGCCAAAATGTATTGTCACTTCTGTGGAATGGGAAAGGGGCACACAACAAAACAATGCGAATGCTTCGCCAAGGGAAAAGAATACCAGGAATCCAGGAAACCTGCTCCGTCAGACCCCCGAACCATAAACCACACAAGGAAACCAAGCTTCCACCCACCAAATCCAACATACCACTATACCCCCATAAACTACGGCCTACCTTCGCAACAACCCCCCTACACCCACCACCCACTCTACAACCAAACCCATTATCAGCCAACCACCACCCCCCAACGCCAAAACCCACCTTACACAGTCACATACCCAGCTACCCCCCAAAACCAAATTCCAACAACCCACCAAGCCACCAGCGCCCTGCCACCACCACCGCCAATCCCCGCGTTACCAGCACCACAACCCGTGAAAGCCGAAGCCTCGAGCCAAACGACCATCAACAATCCAACTTCGACCTTCGGTGTGATTCTAGCTATCACCGGAGGTTCAAATGAAGACCATGGTAACAAACGGCAGAGGAAGGAACACGCCAGACGCGTTCACCACGTGGCCGTCGAAGGACCACATAAATTCGGCCGTTGGTCCCACATCCCCATAACCTTCGATTCCAGTGACATGAAGCTAAGAGATTACCCTCACACAGATGCCATGGTGATCGAAACCAACCTCGCTGGATGGACTGTCACCAAAATACTGGTCGATACAGGTAGCTCCGCTGACATCTTGTTCGCCTCAACCTTCGACAGCATGAAGCTTAACAGAAATCTTTTGCAACCGGCCGACAACCCCCTATACGGTTTTGGTGGTCAACAAGTGAGAGCCGTCGGGAAAATTTCTCTGCCCGTGACCTTCGGCGACCAAATCAACTGCAGGACGGAACATATAACATTTGATGTCGTCGACATGTTCTACCCATACAATGCCATTTTTGGCCGAGGGGTCACAAACGTGTTCAATGCGGTCATCCATCCCGCCTACCTATGCATGAAACTTCCCGCTCCGAAGGGTGTGGTCGCGGTATTTGGGGACCAGGATATTGCAAGGACAGCTGAAGGGAACATAGCCCCGGGGCAACGTAATGTACACAATTTGTCAAAACCTCAAACCCCCCGGTATCAGCGTCGAGGGCGAGGTCCGCAATGACAGAGTGAAGGCGGCGCCAAAGGACGAGACCAAACAAGTCCAACTCTTCGAGGGTAATGCCGAAAGAAAGGTGATCATCTCAGCCAATCTAGACCCTCAATCAGAAGGCAACCTCGTCACCTTCCTCAGAGAAAATTCCGACACCTTCGCTTGGTCCGCCGAAGACCTAAAAGGAGTCAACAGATCAATGATCGAGCATAGCCTGAACATCAAGACAGGTTATCGCCCAATCAAACAAAAGCTTCGCAAGATGTCAGAAGAAAGAAAGGAGGCAGCGAAGGCTGAGGTAAAAAGGCTTCTGGACGCAGGCGTCATTCGCCCAGTCAAATACCCAACTTGGCTCTCAAATGTGGTCCTAGTCCAAAAGAAGAATAAAAAATGGCGAATGTGCGTCGATTTCACTTGCTTAAACAAAGCCTGTCCGAAGGATGACTTCCCCCTCCCAAACATAAGCACCCTGGTGGACAGAGCGGCAGGCTGCCAAATGCTATCCCTCCTCGACTGCTTCTCAGGCTATCACCAAATCTGGATGAATGAAGAAGACGAAGAAAAAACAAGCTTTATCACACCCTCGGGCACTTTTTGCTTCCGAAGGATGGCAGAAGGTTTGAAAAATGCAGGCTCAACCTTCGCTCGCATGACCTCTAAAGTTTTCAAGGATGAGCATGCAGTCTCCGCCTATGTCGACGACCTAGTCGTTCAAAGCGAACTAAAAGAGAACCACATACCAGACTTATCAAGGGTATTCAGCAACCTCCGCTCCGCCGGACTGAAACTAAACCCAGAAAAATGTGTTTTCGGGGTAAGCGAAGGCAAGTTGCTAGGTTGCATCGTCTCAGCCAGAGGAATCGAAGCCAACCCTGAGAAGATTGATGCCATCTTGAACATGGAACCTCCGACGACCAAGAAAGCAGCTCAGCGTCCGACCGGTCGTTTGGCAGCACTTAGCAGATTCATCTCAAGATCCGCAGAGCGAGGGTTACCATTTTTCGAAACACTCAGAAACAACTGCTCCATTCAACTGGGGTCCCCAGCAGCAAAAGGCCTTCGAGGAGTTGAAAAAAGTATCTCACCAGCTTGACTGCCCTAACCAGCCCAAGCAAGGGAGACTTATTGTTACTTTACGTCGCAGCTTCGCCACACGCTGCAAGCGCAGTCCTCATCAAGGAGCTCAGCGAAAACAACAGAACCAGACAAGCCCCAATCTATTATGTTTCAGAAACCCTCGAAGGCCCAAAGAGAAATTATTCGGAGCTTGAGAAAATAGCATATGCCGTCGTCATGGCATCAAGAAAGCTAAAGCACTATTTCCAGGCGCACGAAATACATGTACCTTCGACGTACCCTCTCGAGAACATTTTCAAAAACAACGAAGCTGTTGGAAGAATAGCAAAATGGGCAGTGGAGCTTAATAGTTATGCTGTAACCTTTCGTTGGCAGAACAGCGATCAAATCGCAGGTGCTGGCTGATTTCATAGCAGAATGGACACCCGACCCTCGCCCCGGTGAGCTGCAGCAGGACCAGTTTTGGATCGTTTACGTCGACGGGGCCTGGGGCGCAACCGGAGCCGGGGCCTCGGCCATTTTAATCTCGCCCTCCGGGTCGAAGCTGAGATACGCACGAAGGCTGGACTTCAAGTGCACAAACAACTCCGCTGAATATGAGGCTGTGATTCTGGCACTTTCAAAGTTGCGATCGTTATCAGTCCGAAGGGCACTCATTAACACAGACTCTCAAGTCATTGCGGGGCACATTGAAAGAACTACAAAGCAAAAGATCCAGAACTTCAAAAGTATTTTCAATATGTACGAAGGTTAGAATCTTTCTTCCTCGGCATAACAGTAAAAGCAATATCGAGGACTGAAAACAGCGAAGCAGATTGCTTAGCCAAAGCAGCAGCGCAGCAGCTACAGCTCCCTCCGGACGTGTTCTACGAGGTTTCCACTCGGTCAGCCTTCGAAGCTTCCGAAATCAGCATCAAGCTGATCAACACAATTCAATGCGAGGATTGGAGAGCACCCATCATGGCCTACATCAAAGGACTTCATGAACCCAGCTCCAAAGAAGAAGAGAACAGACTAAAACAAAGAGTGCGAGGGTACAAGATTGTGGATAACACCTTATTCAAAGCTTCGGTAACCTCACCCTGGCTCAAGTGCGTGTCACAGTCCGAAGGTAACGACATTCTCAAACTCACCCACGAAGGTATATGTGGTTCACACAATGGCCCGAGGCACTAGTAGGAAAGGTTTTCCGGCAAGGTTTCTACTGGCCAACTGCGTTGAGAGACGCTGAAACCATCGTCAAGAAGTGCGAAGGTTGCCAACTGACAGCAAAAAACCAAAACGCCCCAGGGGCTCCCACAACCCTCATATGCCCAACCTGGCCTCTACAAAGGTGGGCAATGGATCTCGTGGGCCCACTTACCGACGGCTCCGGGGAACCTCGCTATGCGGTGGTAGCCGTGGAATATTTCACCAAATGGACCGAAACAAGACCGCTGTCCTCCATAACGTCCCTCGCAGTAAAAAGGTTTTTCTGGCAGCAGATAGTTTGTCGCTTCGGAGTCCCCCAACATCTAACCGTCGACAACGGCACCCAGTTTGACAGCGAGGTTTTCAAAGAGTTCTGTGCACAAATCGGAACAATTCTATGCTTCGCCTCAGTCCGACACCCGCAGTCCAACGGTCTAGTCGAAAGAGCCAACGCAACAATCTTCCAATCCATATCCAAAAAACTGCAAGGCAGACCCAAAGGCAAATGGGCAGACGAGCTAACTGCAGTCACCTGGTCCCACAATACCTCTGAATGCAGAGCAACCAAATTCACACCCTTCAAACTTTTGTTCGGCGAAGAGGCCGTGCTACCAGAGGAGCTAAAATACGTTTCACCAAGAATAACCCTCTCAAGTGATGAGCCAGCCAAGCTAACTGACAAAGACTTGCTAGAAGAAACAAGATGCAGCGCAGTTCACAACCTTCGCAAAGTATCAGGAAGAGACCAAAAATGGAGAGATAAAAAGGTCAGAATCAAGAACCTGCAGAAGGGTGACCTCGTCCTCATCCGTAAACAAACGCCAGCATGGCCGGAAAGTTTCCAGCCTAAGTGGACTAGGCCCGTTCCTGATCGCAGAATGCAATCGCCAGGCTCTTTCCACCTCTCCGACAGCGAAGGTAATATCCTACCACACACCTGGAACATCGACGACCTTCGCAAATTCTACCCATAGCGGAGCCTTAGCGAGCCCTCGCGTTATGTAATTTTTGTCACTTTTATGTTATCTACTCTCATGTACTTAACAAAAACAGGAGCTGCACTCTTTTTCCTTACGAAGGGGCGTAAGGTTTTTTAACGAGGCAGCATCCAAAGCATTAATACAGGCTAGAACCCCCAAAAAAGTAAAATCTCCAACCCTCTACTCCCAAACATCGAAAAAGCGGATCTCTTTCAAGAGCGCTACATTCGATGAAAACCTGCTAAGATTGCTTCGAAAAACATTCCTTTTCTTTTCAAAGCAAACTTCACCTCCGCCTAAGATAAGGGGAGGAAAGTCGGCACCTGGCACAAACGACAGGGGCTCGCCAAAAGCACAACTCACCTCCACCTAGGGGAGGAAAGTCGAGCACCCTGGCACAAACGACAGGGGCTCGCAAAAGCGAATCCCCACCTCCGCCTAAGATAAGGGGAGGAAAGTCGAGCACCCTGGCCACAAACGACAGGGGCTCGCAAAAGCAACTCACCTCCGCCTAAGATAAGGGAGGAAGTCGAGCACCCTGGCACAAACGACAGGGGCTCGCAAAAGCGAATCCCACCTCCGCCTAAGATAAGGGGAGGAAGTCGAGCACCCTGCACAAACGACAGGGGCTCGCAAAAGCAAACTCACCTCCGCCTAAGATAAGGGGAGGAAGTCGAGCACCCTGGCACAAACGACAGGGGCTCGCAAAAGCAAACTCACCTCCGCCTAAGATAAGGGGAGGAAAGTCGAGCACCCTGGACAAACGACAGGGGCTCGCAAAAGCGAATCCCACCTCCGCCTAAGATAAGGGGAGGAAAGTCGAGCACCCTGGCACAAACGACAGGGGCTCGCAAAAGCAAACTCACCTCCCGCCTAAGATAAGGGGAGGAAAGTCGAGCACCCTGGCACAAACGACATGGGCTCGCAAAAAGCGAATCCCACCTCCGCCTAAGATAAGGGGAGGAAAGTCGAGCACCCTGGCACCAAACGACAGGGGCTCGCAAAAGCAAACTCACCTCCGCCTAAGATAAGGGGAGGAAAGTCGAGCACCCTGGCACAAACGACAGGGCTCGCAAAAAGCGAATCCCACCTCCGCCTAAGATAAGGGGGGATGAAAGTCGAGCACCCTGGCACAAACGACAGGGGCTCGCAAAAAGCGAATTCCCACCTCCGCCCAAGATAAGGGAGGCGCGAAACCCAAAAACCCGAGCACATTCCGCCCGAGCCCTCCAAGCTAGGCCTTGGGCGGACCCAGACACCTTTTTCGGCCCCGTCCGAGCCCTCCAAGCCAGGCCTCGGGCGGGCCCACTTCTTTCCGTCCCGTCCGAGCCCTCCGAACACCAAGCTAGGCCTCGGGCGGACCCACCTTTTCCGTGCCCATCCGAGTCCCCTCCAAGCATAGGACCTCGGGGCTAATTCAGCGCATCGGGCGGGTCCAAAAGCAGAGCACTCTCGCACAACACGCCAGGGGCTCGAAAAAGCAGCCACCCTCGCAAAACGCATCGCTCAAGTTACGTGACACGCGAAGCCCTAAAAAGCTCATCACATCTGTTAGCTTAAAGCTCACGAGAGCAAATGCGCGAGCCTCGCTAAAGAAAAAGGGGGCGTATGCCTGGTTTTTTCAAAAACAAGCTCACGGAGCAAATGCGCGAGCCTCGCTAAAAGAAAAAGGGGGCGTCGCTGTTTTTTCAAACAAGCTCACGAGAGCAAATGCGCGAGCCTCGCTAAAGAAAAAGGGGGCGTCGCTGTTTTTTCAAAACAAGCTCACGAGAGCAAATGCGCGAGCCTCGCTAAAGAAAAAGGGGGCGTCGCTGTTTTTTCAAAACAAGCTCACGAGAGCAAATGCGCGAGCCTCGCTAAAGAAAAAGGGGGCGTCGCTGTTTTTTTCAAAATAAGCTCACGAGAGCAAATGCGCGAGCCTCGCTAAAGAAAAAGGGGGCGTCGCTGTTTTTTCAAAACAAGCTCACGAGAGCAAATGCGCGAGCCTCGCTAAAGAAAAAGGGGGCGTCGCTGTTTTTTCAAAACAAGCTCACGAGAGCAAAATGCGCGAGCCTCGCTAAAGAAAAAGGGGGGCGTCGCTGTTTTTTCAAAACAAGCTCACAAGAGCAAATGCGTGAGCCTCGCTAAAAGAAACGAAGTGTCGTTGTACACAACTATTACATCTTTCCCTGACAGTTCATGGAATATCTTTACAACCACAAACAAAACAATGCAAATTACAAAAGATTACAAGGAACCATCGTTCCCTTCTATCAGCATCAAATCATCAGGGCCCCCGTTAAATTCCTCGAACTCCGGCTCAACCGCAACAATGGGCCCCCACAACAAAGGAGTTACCGGCACAATCGGCAACTCACCAGTCAAAACCCTCGCCCGATACATATACGTGCGGGGCACTTCGTCAACCTCCAACGGTTCCTCCTTCGGAACCACCAGCGACCCGGCGGAGTCCACTGCAAGATTGCTTCGCCCGAATAAATAGTCCAACGCAGTGCTATCATTGATATCATCATCTAACACGGCTTGCGAAGTCGAAGACGAACCAAACAAATAACGCGTAGCTTACCGATCAGTAAAGTCAGCATCGCGCCAAAAGCTGCTCGACCTACTATTCTTCAAATCGTACCTTCGCACCTTCGACCACCAAAAACGCTCGAAGGACAACGAAGGATGTTTTAACTTCGCACGAGCCCAGGACTCACCAGTTATAAAAACATCCTGGTAGTTAAGTGTTAACGGCGTCACGTCAAAAACCTCAAGCACGGTTCCATCAGGAACCTGCATTCACATAAAACGTATAAACGTCTCAGCATGCATCGAAGTCATACAAGCAATCATTGCTCCTCCTACCAAAACATCCCATCTAACACCATCCCACGCGATCACACCTGCCGTGCTTCTTCAACAACCTCTCCGTCACACCAGCTTCGCCAGCAGCATTCGTCGCATCCTGCGCGGTTTTGCCACTCGCTCAGCCTGCATCTTGTGAGTTACCCTCGCCGACGATTGTCTTTTCACATATCCCTCACCCGCCACCGCAGCACCCTCCGCAGAGGTGAGAGTTTGAGCGCCTCGGAGGCCGCCGGCTTCTTGAGCAGTAGGCGGCGAAGGCATCGCATCCTTCCGAGCCTGTAAAAAACCAAGGACCCAAATAATTCATTCTCAACTCCAAACTCACAATCATCAAACAATACCGAAGAACAACACCCTCAACACAAACCTGACGAGTAGCCTCGGCAGCCTCCTCGAAGGCAAGAGCCCGACCGCCGCCTGCAATCCAAAATCGGCGAAGGAACCGCATTGCACAATTCCGGACCTCGGCGTCATCAATCTTCATCTGTCGAACCTCTTCGACGTTGGAAAAATGTGTTGGTTTCTTTATCTTGCGAAGATGCTCGCAGTCCGCTTTGGCGAAGCGTTCCAGCCATCGCCAGCGAGCCCCAATACCCGCCAAAGTCAGCAGCATTCCCAACCAACGAGCTGAACACATCTACTCGTTACTTAACCAACCTTCGAAGGCCTCTGCGCAACCACAGGAAGTGGCTCCCCAGCTGAACCCCCGGCTTCATTAAGCATGCATCCATCTTGGTTTTAACCCTCGACAGACTACCACGCCAAGCTTCGCCTGGGCCGCCACCTCCGCCGACAATCCTCCACGCGCTTGTTCTCAAGACCCAAGTCCTTATCCTTTTGCTGACCCGCGGCGATGAGCTCCGCGTTGGCCTTTGCAGCCTCTTGCCCCTGCTTCTTCCATTTTTCAGCCTCCGCCAAGGCGGCCCTCAGCTCACCATCTTTATCTTGGCAAGGCTCCGCAAGTCTTTGTTCTCTTTCTCCACCTCTTTCAATTTCAACCGTCGTTCAGATAATGCATGTTATAGCTGCCCTTCGACGTGCCGACCGGTTGAGAAGCATCAGCTCCGCCACTTTCACATCAATATCATCGTGGATATTGTCCAAGGCTCGCCGGCGAGCCGAAGTTCCACTTCCGGCAGACAAACCCGGTCAAATACACGGCCCAAGAATCGCCTCTCCTCCGGAGCAAGGCAAGCGGGTGGCTTGAATATCCGCACTCGTATACAAATGAGTCGCCGGTCCGTAACACCCGCTCCCTCGCATAGTAAGGAAGCGCGCCAGGCTAGCTTCGCCATAACGGCCTCTTTCCAGGGGTCTGGTCCGGGCCAACATCACCCTTAATTTCGGACCCCTCGACCCAAGTGTGAACCCCATAATCGGGCACAGACCCCCGTCGTGGGCTCACCCCCTCCACATCCCGCAGCACTTCCTCACTTTCCTCAATTCGTGTGCAGCCGCATCAACAGCGCTGGACGCAGCTACCCCTCTTCCCTCGGCTGTCCTCCACAGAAACGGCTTCATCGAAGTCATCCTCGCTACTGGATGAAGTACTGCCATCAGCCGGAAGACACGACATCCTTTTTCCCCCTCTTTCTCTTCCTCATCGGAGTCCCTCGAAACGCCTTCGTCTTCCGAGGTCCTGAATTAAAGCCCCGATACCGCCCACGCGAGGCCGCTGCGCCCTCCAGCCTTTTCAAAACCTCGACCACTCGAGGCCACGGCCGAGGACGAAGTTCCTACGGCACCAGAGCTCGTAACAATCTTCGATGAAATAACTTTTGGCCCGGCCGCCGGTGCCACCCCGACCTCCACCGCGACCCCTCTTCGTCCGCGAAACCACACCGCTATCCGCTATCCTCCGCAGACGACGCGTTTCCTTTTCTTGGCGCGTCGTCGCTTCGTCGCGCAGCCAATTTGTATATTCTATCCCAAGCAGGTCAAACACCCTGTTAATACGACCCCCGCTCCCCACTGAGCTGTGGATAGCTTTAACCTCGAGGGTGGTCAACTTCCCAACGAGGTTTTCAACCCTCTGCTGACTCGTTTGTAAATAGCATCAACACCATCCTGACGTCTCGGAAACTTCTTAAAACCCTCTCCCAATCTTGCCCATGCCATTTGAGCTTCGGCTTCTTTAAATCCGCGAGCCTCGTACCTCGCATCGTCTTCCACCGGAAACCAAGCCTGTCTCCGGCTTAGCGGCCACGCGTCGGCGCAGCAATTTATCTTCGACCAGATCACGAGCGCATTGGGAACGCGCAACCACCCTCAAACAGTCAACAGCGGCGTGTGCCTCGGGCTCATCTGAGCTTCGGCACTCACAATCGCCAAGCGGGAAGTTCGCCGCAAAGCTCCGAACCCACATCAAACTTATAATAGAACCAAAACTCTTGCCATCCGCTGGCCCACTTGTTCTTCTGCGCCTGCGCCGGTAGCTCCGACCCAGCACGGTGGCAAAAGTGTACACTCCAAACTGTCCCTGCCTCGCAATACCTTCGCTGTCGGAAACCTTGCGAGGCTGCATGTGCACACGGTGTGTCCGCACAAAACCCTCGACCTGGGGAGCAATACCTTGCGACCGACAGGCCCAAACATACACCGACATCTTCGTAAAGCACGAAGGTGTTAGCTGGTGAAATCTCAGTTTAAACCTCCGCAGAACGGCCGTAACAAACGAGTCAACTGGAAAACGTAGCCCAGCTTCAAAAAACTCCTCAAACACGACAATTTCATCTGCACCAGGCTTCGGAACCGTCTCTCCAGAGCTGATCCTCGCTTTTTCCCTCCTCGATCCACCCCGCTTCAAATAGGCCGCCCAGTTCAGAACTCCCAACACGGCTCAAACCAAACTCAAAGCTGATGCCCTCGAGCAACCGTAGAGGGCGAAACAGCGCGGGCAGTTTGCTTCAGCCTCGCCATCACTATCTAAGCCTCGCAAGACGTCGAACAAACAGAACTCTCGCAAATCACTAGAACACAACCTTCGCTACGGGCAGACAGCAGCAGCAGGGAGGCTAGAGCAAAATGAGGGCACAAGGTCTCCACATCCCAACTACCCCTCCTCTTTATAGGCCAGTAGCGGGCACCCCCCCGCGACAGTGTAGGCACGACAACCAAAAACCGCGGCGCAGAAAACGAAACAGGCCTCAATAGTATAAAACAACAACAAACGCCCAGCCCAAGCAGCCGCGGGCGTCGCTGCCGAGGCCCCGTTCTGTCCCCATTAAAAGGCGCTGCTTGGGCCTAAACACGGTTTTTTAGATCCAAGACAACGAGGGCTACTGTTGGGGGAAAGGACCCTCGGCAGAGGCGCCGCCCGAACTAGTGGTCGAAATTAGCCCTCGCGCAACGCCTGGTGTGCTTGCGAGGTCCCTCTCCTATTGGAGACCGTTACCCTGACCCCCGGATGCGGGGACAACCCTCGTCGCTTTGTTGTACTTTTGTGCAGGTCTAAGGCGATGGTCGCACTGCAGGAAACCTTCGCTGACTCACGACGCCACCTTCGCTTAGCGAGGGTCCAGGCGAAGGTCCGGCAAGCAGAGTGTGCGTTGCCCCAAAGGCAAGCGAAACCGAAGGTCCGGCGAGCACGGCCGAAGGCTAAAACCTTCGTCCTTCTCTCCCGGAGGCAAGTGAAGCCGGAGGTCCGGCAGATGACGGAGGTGTGCAGGCCCAAGGGCGAGCGTGGCCGAAGGTCAGGACCGCCGCACCTCTCCCCGAAGGTGAACAAGGGCCAGGTGGCGGCGCGCTGGAGTGTGACCGATTAGGGTTTCCGCTTCAGCTGTGTATTTACGTTTTTTGCCCTTCCTCCCTGCGCGGAGGCGAGGAATCTTTGCTGTACCCTTTTGTAATTTGGCCCGTGCCCCTTGGCATTCCCTATAAATACCAAGGGATGAACAGTGTAAGCACGACCTTTTGGGAATTCGAGCACTTTCCACTTCCGTTTCACCTTCGCTACTGCATCAGACACTTGGCCACCTTCGCTCCTTCCCCTGCACAAGTGCGGAGGTTGGGCAAGTGTGTTCCCAACACCCTCCTTCCTGCAGGTCCACGACGACCTTGTCATGGAGGAGCTCACTTAGGGCACCTTGCCCGGGTCCCTCTCCACGTCGGGGTCCTCCTCCTCCACCACCACCCTCGCTGCCACTCCTCCGTCGAGGTCTTCCGCTCCGCTGTGTCGTCTCTCCTTGGTCCTCCTCCCGGGCGAAGTGGGGGTGGGGGGCCGCTGCGGGCGCCGTCGACGTGGGGGGAGGGGTGTTGGAATGGAATGATTGGATTATTGGGCTGACCCTAGAAGGGTAGCGTATAGTAGCTATTACATGGGCCTCATGGGCCTAAACTCATATACTCCAACACCCCCCGCAGTCTGAACTACCGGCGCAACGGAGTTTCAAGACTGAGTATGAAGGAGTGCAACACACGAGCCCCCCACAGACTCAACTAGCCACTAGTGATGTTGAGGCTGGAGCGAAACTCGGAGAACGTCGAGGACGGGAGGCTCTTGTGAAGATGTCAGCAAACTAGGAGGTGGTAGAGGCAGGAGGGGGAGGAGGAGGGCCGGCCATGGCCGTGGCCGGCCGGCGGCGCGCCGCAGCAGGGGAAGGAGGCCGACGGCTGTCAGTTGGAGAGGGTGGGGAGGAGAAAACCCTAGCTCTGATACCATGTTGGAATGGAATGATTAGATTATTGGGCTGACCCTAGAAGGATGGCATATAGTAGCTATTACATGGGCCTCATGGGCCTAAACTCATATACTCCAACAGGGGGAGGGGGCGTGGTGGGGGCCCTGGTCGTGGGAGTACACCGGCGCCACCTCCACCTGCTGCCCGGGGTGCCCCTGGCCGTCCTTCAGTCACCCATGGTCAGGGCGCATCTCCATGTGGCCGTTCTAGGCTGCTGGCGGCGAATCTCGCCCCCCGCACACACCGGCGGCCATGTTCGCTGGCGTCACCCCTCTATTTCTGTCGCCGTGGACTCCACCCTCTGGGACCCTCGCCCGGGCCTATCGGTTGGGATCCGACTGCCCTGGACCGCTCCTTCAGCACCATGCCATGACACACCACCAGTCAGTTCCGACTGGATCGCCGACTCGGCGCCACTTTCCACACCACACCTGACCCTGGTATACTCTCTTCTGTCTACCCTCCTTCTTCAGCTCCCCCTCGTCCATCATGGTCGCAAATGGCTCTTGTCTTCCTGTCACTTCCGTGGGTACCGCTAATACTCATGGCTCTTTTCGTCTTCCCGATGTTCTTGTTGCTCCCAATATGGTTCACAACCTTCTTTCTATTCGTCGCTTCACAGCTGACAATTCTTGTTCCGTTGAATTTGACTCTTTTGGTCTTCCTGTGAAGGATTTGGCTTCTCGGTGTCCTCTTCTCTGATGTGACAGCACGGGCCCCTTTACACCCTTTGGTTTCCTGGTGCCGCTGCATCATCTTCGACTTCCACTTCGTCAGCTGCTTTCGCCACCACCGCCTCCTCTACTACTTGGCATCGTCGACTTGGGAGTCCTGGCCGCGATGTTTTGACACAGCTTAGTCATAGTTCCGACATACCTTGTACCCGGGCTCCCGATGAGCACTTGTGTCATGCGTGCCAACTGGGTCGTCATGTTCATCTTTCATTTTCTACCTCTTCTTCGCATGCGGCTCATATTTACATTGCGACCTGTGGACATCTCCTGTTCTTAGCATTTCTGGATACAAATACTATTTAGTGGTGGTCGATGATTTCTCTCATTATTCCTGGACTTTTCTCTTGCGTGCTAAGTCTGAGGCATTCCCCACGCTCCTTCACATTTCACCTGGGTGTAGTAGTGGTCGTTCCTCTGGCCAGATCGACTTTGTCCTTACAAGAAGGGGGGATAAGCACACTTGCGAGGATTGTAAGGTGATATTTGGAGAATGTGTGGTTTCTCACCACAAGCTTCTAGTAGCTGATTTTCGCTTCCCGGTGCAAGCTCGTAGGGTCAAACAAGCCAGGAGTGCAAGGACAAAGTGGTGGAATTTAAAAGGAGAAGCAGTGAAGGGCTTCAAAGAAAGAGTTATTGAAGAGGGCCCTTGGAAAGACGAAGGCGATGCAAACAACATGTGGGAGAGGATGACAACTTGCGTTCGGAGGGTTGCCGCAGAGGTGCTTGGAGTGTCTAAAGGAAGTGGTCGCGATCCGAAAGACAACTGGTGGTGGAATGAAGATGTGCAAAGGGCTATTAGGAAAAGAAGGAATGCTTTAAGTGCTTTTTCCAAGACCGGTGCGCGGACAACATGGAAAAGTACAATGTGGCTAAGAAGGCTGCAAAACGAGCGGTAGGGGAGGCGAAGGGGCGGGCTTACGAGGATCTTTACCAACGTTTGAATACGAAGGAAGGAGAGGACATTTATAGGATGGCTAGGGCTCGTGATAGGAAGACAAGGACTTCAACCAAGTCAAGTGCATTAAGGATAAGAGGGAGCAACTCTTGGTGAAGGAATGACATTAGACATAGGTGGCAAAATATTTAATAATTTCTTCAATGGGGACAATGAGAACTGCATCGTTCAGTTGGATGACTCGTCTGGTGACACCAATAGGCGCTATGTACGGAGGATCTAGGAGCAGGAGGTTAGAGAAGCTTTGAAAAGGATGAAAGTGGATAAAGCGATGGGTCGTGATGGTATTCCAATCAAGGTGTGGAGATGCCTCGGGGCTATATAGTATGGCTAACCAAGTTGTTAACAATATCTATCGATCAAACAAGATGCCTCAGGAGTGGAGAAGAAGCATATTGGTATCAATCTACAAGAACAAGGGAGACATCCAAAGCTGCACTAATTATCGGGGAATTAAGTTGATGAGCCACACGATGAAGTTGTGGGAGAGTTATTGAGCATAGATTGCGAGGTTCAACGCGGATATCCATGAACCAATTTGGTTTTCATGCCTGGAAGGTCAACCATAGAAGCAATCTTCTTAATAAGACAAGTTATGGAGTGGTTCAGGGAGCAAAAGGACTTACACATGGTTTTCATTGACTTGGAGAAGGCGTACGACAAGATACCAAGGAATGTTATGTGGTGGGCTTTGGACAAACATAAAGTCCCAACAAAGTATGTTATCCTCATCAAGGACATGTACAACAATGCCGAGACCAGTGTGCGAACAAATGATGGTGACACTGATTACTTTCCGATTAAAATAGGTCTTCATCAAGGGTCAGCCTTGAGCCCATATCTCTTTGCCTTGGTTATGGATGAGGTTACGAGGGACATACAAGGAGATATCCCTTGGTGTATGCTTTTTGCAGACGATGTAGTGCTAGTTAATGAAAGTCAAACAGGAGTAAATAGGAAACTGGAGTTGTGGCGGCAGACCCTTGAGTCCAAAGGGTTTAGAATAAGCAGGACTAAGACTGAATACGTGAGATGCGATTTTGGCAATGCTGCACAGGAAGAGGGAGAGGTGAGCAATGTTTTCAAATCGTATTATCGAGGCTAGCCGTAAGACCACCGATCAGACGACTAATCACGATTAGTCATCGGTCAGGGTCGATTAGTCGGTCTGATCGGTCCAGTCGGCTAATCGGACATTTAGTTGTCCTAGTGCCTGGATGACGTGATCGACCATGTATATAGTATATATATGATGTAAATTGGAGGCAACAAGGGACACAACACAGAAGTAGCAGAGGCATAAGTGCATAACAACATCAGAGTAGCAGATGCAGATTGACAAAGACACTAACCCTTAGAGGGGCAGAGTGTTGGCTCATCTTGATGCTTCCGGCGTTCGTCCTTCAGAGGTCCAGGCATGGCGAAGGTGCAGTCGCAGCGAAGGTGGCAGAGCCACAGAGGTCCAGGCGCAAGCAGCGGGCTTCCTGCCTTTGTCCTCCAGGCACGAGCAGCAGAGGGCTTCCCGCCTTCGTCCTAAAGGCGCGAGAAGCACAGGTGGAGGCGAGGTGGAGGCACGGGCAGACAACAGAGGTCTGGATGCCAGCGAGCGGTGCGGTGCGGGCGGACCTGCGCCTGCGGATGCCGTCTAGCGGCGCGCGTGGACCTGCGCTTGTGGACGCACTCCGGCAGTGCGGACAGAGTTCGGGAGCTGTGCGCTTGCGGACGCCGGCCTCCAGTCGTGGACGGAGCTGTGCGGACGCCGGCGAGGAGGAGACGCAGGCGGAGGTGTCGGCGGCGGCTCGCGCGGGGAGGTGGAGCGGGAAGCGGAAAACACCGGGCGGGAGCTGGAATGTGCGGCGTCTGGGACTGCTACTCACTCACTCAGTCCCTCTTATTCATCTTACCCTAATGAACCAGCTAAAGGTGGGCCAAATTCTTCCCTACATCTTGTGCTGGGCGGCCCAATTAGCGTCCTGCTTGCCTTATCGGACGACTAATCGTGATCAGTCGCGATTAATCCGACGATAAGGTTTCTAATCAAGCAAAACTAATTGAGAGCCTTTATCGAGCACGTGGTTACGATAAGGACGACTAATCGTGATTAATCGCGATTAGTCGTCCGATCTGAAAACACTGGAGGTGAGCTTGGAAGACCAAGTGGTGCCTAAGAAAGATGTCTTCCGATATCTTGGATCGATGTTACAGGAGGATGGAGATATTGATGCAGATGTTAGCCATAGAATCAAAGCAGGGTGGATGAAGTGGCGCCAAGCATCTGGTATTCTCTGTGACTAGAGGGTACCACAAAAGCTCAAAGGCAAGTTTTATAGGATGGCAATTAGACTGGCTATGTTGTATGGAGCAGAATGTTGGCCTACTAAAAGAAGACATGTTCAACAAATGAGTGTTGCACAAATGCGTATGTTGCGCTGGATTTGTGGCCATACAAGGATGGACCGAGTTGGAAATGACGATATTCGCGACCGTCTAGGGGTAGCACCAATTGAAGAAAAGTTGGTTCAACATCGGTTGAGGTGGTTTGGTCATGTCCAAAGGAAACCTTCAGAGGCACCAGTGCATTGTGGAGTTCTAGCTCAAGATTTTAATGTGAGGAGAGGTAGAGGAAGACCGAAATTGACGTCGGGGAGGCAATAAAGAGAGATCTAAAAAGTTGGGATATACCTAGAGATCTATGTTTGGATAGGAATGCATGGAGAGCACCTATTGACGTGCCTGAACTGTGACTAGGGCCTCTTGTTGGGTTTCAACTCTAGCCTACCCCAACTTGTTTGGGACTAAAAGGCTTGGTTGTTGTTGTTGCTGTTGTTGTCTACTCAGTTCGGCCTCACCATCAAGGTCGTCCAGTGTGACAATGGACGTGAGTTCGATAACACCACCTCTCACGCTTTCTTCCTCTCTGAAAGTCCTTGTTTGGTTTTGGATAATTGATGTCACCTAGAGTACTAACCTTGTCATGAAGTGTTTATGAGCTAGGTTGGTACACACCAAGTGTGGGAGCTAGATGATGATCATGGTATTGGTGGTGATGACCAAAAGATGAATCAAGTGCTCCACATTTGGAAAGAGAAGAAGAGAAAAGCACAACCCCTACGGAGATCAAGGCAAAGGTATAAATAGGGATTTATTTTTGGCACTCAAAAAGACACCATAGAGGGTGTGAGTGTGTTTAGGATAGATAGCCGTACTATCAAGAGGGACTATCTCGGTGATCGCGGTTATCAGGTGCCACTAGGTGATTTCATACATACATATGCCTTAGGACCTAGTGTGCTAACCTCTAATATCCTTGAAAATGATTATGAAAATGCTAACACACATGCACATGATGATGTACACTTGTGGTGTTTAGCACATTTGCAAGGAGAAGGTGGTGGAGTTGAATTGGATCAACTCGGAGAAGTTTTCGGAGAAATCTTTGTGTTGAAAAGAGAAGCAATGGATCTTGGATTGGAAATCTGTACTAATCCTTTGTGATTTGGATCTTGTATTCATGTGGGTTGTATAGCCCTCTGAATAAGCTTTCCAAAATGTCCAAGATCATCGAAATCGGAGTTCGGAGCTAAAATTTATGGCCATTTTAGCGCAGAGGTCAGTTTGCTGAAGTCGGTAGTACCAACCCTGAGGCCGTAGTACCGACCCCTCCGCGAGCAGATCGCAAACTCTCTGTTCGGGGGAGTTTTTGGCCTAACCGGTAGTACCGCCAAGCTCCGGTAGTACCGAGCTCGGTAGTACCGGACCAGGAGGTCGTTAGTACCGAGGTTTGAAGGAAGTTTTGGAGGCGTTCTGTTAGATCTAGATCTGGCCTACCAGTAGTACCGCTATAAAGCCGGTAGTACCGGGGCCGGTAGTACCGACCCTACTACCGACCCTACTACCGCCCGTGTTAGAAAGCGATTCTAACGGTCTTTTGGACCGCCGTAGTACCGACCCTTGCCCCGGTACTACCGACCAAAGCGCAGAAAAGGGAGAACGACTTGTTGTCTTTCTCCTCTCCATATAAATAGGTTGTGGCCGGTGTTTGGGGTTTTCTTCTTGACTTTCCAACCTCTTGAACATCCTCTTGAGCTAGACATACTCCCTCCCACTCATCTCCTTGCTTGATAGCGCGAATCTAAGTAAGATCGAGTGGATCCAAGTGCATTTGCTTGTGAGTTTGCATCTAGTGGCACTTGGGGATTGTTGTTGCTGCGGGTATTCTCTTTACTCTTGGTGGTTGCCGCCACCTAGACGGCTTGGAGCAGCGGAGGAGCTTTGGCACGAGTGGTGATTGTTCGGGCCATCTCCCGGTGATTTGTGAGGGGTATTGTGCCTTCCCCGGCGAAGAGCCAAAAGGTAACTCCAGTGGATTGCG